>JAODUH010005263.1:0-10240 GCA_027564835.1 Typhlichthys subterraneus | reverse complement strand
TGCCAGCGGTTTAGACATTAATGGCTGTGTGTTGTGTTATTTTGAGGGGACAGCAAATTTACACTGTTCTACAAGCTACAGAAAAATGTAATTTCTTCATTGTCGTCACATGAAAAGATATGCTCACATATTTGCTAATATGTGAGGGGTGTACTCACTTTTGTGAGATACTGTATATCATTATTTAATAACAACATTTAAATAGAAATCAGGAATAGTATGCAGTACCCTGCAGCGTCGGAACATGAATATTCGATGAGAGCTATCAGGTGCTGACATTAGTCGGCCAGATTAAAAGGGGGAAGACCGGGAGGATGGGATGATCACCCGGACGGATGTTTTGTAGGCTATTTTAAATTTTGTAAACGGTTTTAACATGGACCTAA
Source organism: Typhlichthys subterraneus (assembly GCA_027564835.1). Lineage (NCBI taxonomy): Eukaryota > Metazoa > Chordata > Actinopteri > Percopsiformes > Amblyopsidae > Typhlichthys > Typhlichthys subterraneus. The sequence goes on along the minus strand of JAODUH010005263.1, from coordinate 9,854 downwards.
GTTAACATGGAGTGGTTAACATACAGAAGTTTGCACAGAAGCAAAGAAACAAAGCTGTCTTCTTTCACTTCAATTGAGCTTCACTTCAATTGAACTTTTAAACAGGGCCCTAACACCATGGTAACACCAACCCCCCCAACCGCATTGCACGAATGAGTTGTACCACGTCACTGGGTCGTTCCCACTGCAAACAAACCGCTCTAGTGTTGGATAGCAAACGCGCCAGGACCACACCCTCTAAGCTCGGCCCGCTTGATTTGTTCCGAAACAGAGTGCGATTGCCGTGTTCACATGTGCCTAAACGGACCGATCGCGGGGAGAAAATACTCCACGTGCCGATTCAACTGCTCCAAACCAGCCATGTGTAAAAGCGCCTATGTACTACTCTCATTCGAAAGACAGCTGCAGTCATTGGTGTCGCTTTGTGCCAATGTCACAAAACACAACAGTCACGGCTATATGCTGCAGTAGGCTACTGCATGACTGTGTTGTAGCTGACTGTTAATGTCATCAAAATCATCACTGAAGCTCATGCCAGTGGACTGTATGATAGCTAGATAGTGTGACCTACCGTAGACTAATTAAGAAAGAAAATAAATAAATAAATAAATAAATAAATAAACCGACCATCGAAACTCTGACAAAATGCTGAGTCGGGGACAGCCCTAGAAACTACTAACACAACCAACAATGTGAGAACAAAAAGGGACATTTAGTAACACAATATTCCTCAGATGTGTGTAAGCAGAGCTCCACAAATAGAGCATTATAAGGCCTCTACTGAACCCTCCCACACAGCCCTTTGCCATTAACGTGTGGGTTCATGTATGCGTATCGGTGCGACTTGCTCTCACCCAGGAAGGCATCCACCAGGCAGCTGATGCCCCTCATGGCCCTGAAGAAGATCTGGGGCAGCTGCTTGAGACAGGGGTGCAGGACCACCTCGTGGGGGAGCCCACTGACGTTGAGGAACTGCTCCTGGAACTTTGGGGTGGTGCTCACTATGGCCGGGTTGCTCAGGTCCACCGGGTTGCTAGGAGACCACCCACCCACACAATAGCCCAACACTTTAGCAAAAAGGCTTTCATAGTAGTTCTGAAGAGAACAATGCTACAGGATTATGGGTATAATAGGAGCCAGATCTACTATAGCTGTTAATGTGGTCATCTTCCAAATCAGATATTGTGTTTAACCCCCTATCTGAAAGCATCCTTGTGCAAGACGCTCCGTAATACCAGTCCTCGCTGGCTTTGGATAAACATGTCTGCCAAGTTATCTCATTGGAACAGATAGCGTGTGAAGAGCGACGGACATTTTGTGTCATTAAGCGGACAGCAGCTATCTGTCAATCCTCCACCAGTGCTCTAAACGCTGACCTCTCCCAGCGCCTCTAAGGACACCGGAACAACACACTTGTGTGTCTCCAGACTAGCGTCCATGAGATCACATGCAGCACGTGCCCTCTCTTCAGATGTGCAGAGCTGTAATGCACCTGAGCATGTGGAGGAAGCGGTACCAGGTCTGGGCTACACAGTCATTGTCCATCTCCACAGGGATCAGGCTGGCGTCCTCGTCGGGGACTTTGAAGGAAGGGAAGGAGGGGCCGTGGGTGAACCGCAACAACCTGCAATGCAAATGATTCAAACATGCCGGAGACGGCGAAACACAAATGTAGCAAAACACTATTAACCAGTACAGTACAGGGAGTGGGGGGGTAATATTAGTCCACAGTTCTTGTGTCAACACTGCCTCTCCTCTCGCACTGTGCTCAGGCAGTCAGTAGTGTGTGTGTGTGTGTGTGTGTGTGTGTCAGGAGTAGAAGTTGAGTTGTAGTGAGTTTCTACGGTTCCGTTAACACTTACTCGGAAACGCTTGTTCGGCGACGTCAGTAAACCCCAGCGATCTGCTTTGAATGCCATAAGAACAGTTGCGAGATCGGTTGACGGTTGCACTGTTTACGTTATGTGCTGTATCTACGAAATGGCCAGATTGATCTAACAAGCAACAAGCAGAATATAGCCGAATATAGCGGAGTAAAAGTAAAACACAATATTCTCAAATATATTTGAGTAAAGGTGAAAAGTATGTTGCATTCAAACTACTTAGTATAATTTATTCAAAAGGTCACTTAAAAGGTAAAATTCAGCTATTGCTAGGGATGTCACGAGAACCGGTACCAAGTCGATGCCAAAATTCTGAAAACATGACGGTACTCATTTTTACACTCATTTTTACGCTGCAGCTCCGAATCAAATCATCAAAAAAAAAAAATAAATAAAAAACAGCAAGCAGCCTACTTTGCGTTCTAGGTGGATGATAAGAAAATAATATTCACAAAAACCAGTATGCAAACGGTGCCTGCTTCGTTGAGAGATTTGTTTTAACCCATTTAATGGCCTGGCGAAAGTCAAACAAAATCAACCTTGAGGCGAATAAAATATAGGCATGTCGCATTTTTGCATTGTAAACATTCACATTGTGAGTTATGTAATGGTGGTGGTGTAATTTACTCAAATGCATTTTAACAATCGCTTTTTCGCGCCGCGCTTGGCGATACCTCCAGAGCGCCGACCGGGATCTGGGTGAACGTTTACGCGACCTAGGAGCAGTAAAGCAACAAACACGCAAAATCTAATAATTCCTATATCTTTGAAAGTAGACGGGAAAAAGCCTCGAGCCATTAGCAACAAACACACAGAGATATATAAATCTATATAAAGTTAGCAAGAATGACTGACCCTGCCTTTAAGTAAATGTAAGTAGTTGTAAGTAGCTGGTCTGATACTACCCACCTATGCCTACTACACATGTGACTCTCCTGGTCAGATGTGGAGAGAGCGCAGCCACTACAGCTACACATTGTGTGTCACAGTGCCAACGTGGCCACAGGTACCTGGAGGTGAGGGCACAGGCCACCCTGCTCCACTGCTCCACCACAGGGGGGTGGTGTCTCCAGTTGGCCAGCATCTCCCGCGCCGTCTTCCAGTAGGGCGGCGTAGGGAAGCAGCGGGCACACGCCAGCAGCCACACCTCTAACAGCACGGCCATTAGCTTCTCTGCTAGCTTCTCTGCCACCCCGACTGCACATACGGAATGGCATTTATACAGGAACGTGTGGACGGCCGTGAAACACAGGGCCTTTGAATACATTCAAGCGAATTAACGGAACTGAATGTACTGAAGTAGTGCCAATTCCAAGGTCAGAGGGCTGTGCAATTAATCACATATTAATCACAATTTCTAAGTATTTTGTACATTACGTTTTGCCAAGAAAACATTTGATGTCTTGTGTTCTGAATGATGCGTACTTTCGCCCATCTCTATGTGAAAGTTAAAGATCAACAGGATAAGTATTAAGGAATATTTGTTTTCACCGTTTCATTGTTTTCTTTTTGTATATATTTCCCGATTACTCATTGACATATATATTATATATGTCAATGAGTAATCGGGATTTCAATAAACATTGTGATTAAAATTGTTTCCATAATCGAGAAGCCCTAGTCAGATGTAGCCTTGCATACTGTCAAAATATCTACGGAGTGGGGATGTGGAGAACAGGGTGGGGCTTACCACCGATGGTGGGCGGGGCCAACAGCGTGTCATTGACACGCAGCAGGAAGAGCAGCAGCACCTCCCAGGTCTCCCTCACCATGGAAACAGACTCGCGTGCCAGCTTCTGGACTGCAGTCAGCACCTGCTGGCACAGCCTGATGTGGTTCAGACTGTGCTGCTCGGGCCTGACGGGGACGACACAGAGACCATGGGAGAATTAAATAAGAAGATGTGGATGAAAGTGTTGTATGTATTACTATGGAGGCCCTAGGTTGACATGCAGTTGGATTTAGATATCGTTTTCCGTTTCAAAAGGAAACGATACATTGCTTTGCTGCGATAACAAAAATAGGTCAGTGAGGTGGCCGGTGGCATTCAGGGTAACAATGTCTGACGTTAGGGGCTTAGCCAGAAGGTTTGGTGTTTCCCAGCTGGTTTTTGGTGTTTCCCAGCTGAACTGGTTTCCAAACTCCATTCCTCCAAAATATTCCAGTGTTTAAAGTGTTACCTAATTACTACATTCACAAATAGGGTTTAATTAATATTACATCACAGTCCTCTACACAAACCACTAACTAAATCGACTGAGCTAAACTACAAGTTGTTTTGGTCTATTCTACCAAAAGAATCAATTACATAATTCCTGCTGACCCAGCTTGACTGTTTAAGATGAACTAAAACAATATCATAGATGTTTTAATGAATGATAAGAATGAATAGAGCAAAGTGTTTTTTTAATCATACCCCTATTGTAATTTTTGTAAAAACAGCACAGCTAAATTAATTGTTTTCTAGTGATAACAACTTAATGATGTCGCTATCATGACAAATCAATGCATATTTTTCTGTACATAACTAATTAAACATGTCATTATCACGAGAAAACTTAATATTAATTCAAATTCATTCATAACACCTTAGGGCCTCCGTACATTAAAGACAATGTGAAAAAAGTCAACATCAGGAAGGAAGGTAAACATTCTTTGTTGCAGCCTGCCTTGCACCATATCACTGGAAAGATTTGCTTTTCAAAAATGTCTCCATAGTTTACAAAGACATTAAAATGAGCACATCCTTGCACCAATGGCATTGTGCCCAGGAGCAGCCAATTCCAAAGAACGGCATGTCAAACAACAACAGAACAGATCACAAGCCTCTAACCCCAACAGGTGAAAACAGCAACACCCTTATAGGTAAGAGGATAAGCAAAAAAAAATTACAGCTCGGCACCACTCTGTCTCTCTCTCACACACACACACACACGCACGCACTAACACCCACCCCCATCTCTAGCTATACCATACCTTGGTAGGAAGACATTGTAGAGATGCTTGAGGATGGTCTGAACATACAAGTTGGGCTCCTTGACCACAGGCTGTGGCATGGATTCCCTGGGTGATACCAGGGCCATCATCCAGTCTGTGTACACGTCCACACAGAGTTTAACAGTGTCCCCATCCAGAGGAAGGGTTAGGCCGTAACACAGCACCTCCATGGTCCATTTCACCTAGGATCCAAAAATGTGTCATGGGGTCATCAGTGCTGCTTTGTAGAAGAACAGAAAAAGTAAATATTGGGTGCACCCACTCAATATTGGGTGCAGGATCTCAGGGTGCTGCAGGATGCATTTTAGGATTTGAAAATGGTTGTGGAATCATTATTGTTATAGTCTACATTATTAGCATGCTTGACAGCTCTCACTGTCACACATGGGGCCGTGGTCGAGAACCACCACTATGTAAAGCAATAGAATATCCTATAAACCATGCACTCTTTGTTATGTTGTGGTCAAAGCACCTGCCTGTTACAGTAAATGCAAGTGTCTGGGTTATACCATTAGGATTATATGGTTATACAAATCTTCCTCACCTCTTTATCCGTTTTAAGAATGTTCTCTGTGGCCACTGGACTGACAGCTGTGCCCAGCGGCTTGACCACAGCGTTGGCTACATCCATGCCCACTCCACCAGGGTAGGTGTGCAGGACACTCAGGTGGCCCTGGTCACTTTGCACCACAAGGTGCAGCGAGCGCCACTCAGAGTACATACTGTTGGTTATTGCCGCACTACTCCTACTAACACCGCCTGTCTCCACCTACAGTACCAAGCAACACAAATACAGTTTCACAAATGTTACAGGAAGTCATAAACAAGCATACGTAGCAGCAATTGGACGTCGGTAAGCTCTAACTGCCTGGCCTAGCTTTACTTCCAGTGGCAGTGAAGTAAGAACAATGGAGATGGAATGTCCGGTCCAAAACAACCAGGAAACGCTTTGACATGCTAATGGTAGTGGTCAACTATCGTCTGTTTTGTATTCCTTAAGATGACGCTAGCAAGTTAGCATTTGTAAAAAGCTGTGTAAAGTAGAAAGCAATTCACTGTTAGGAACGTGTTTCCAAACACTTGTCAAAGTAGACACACGTAATAGCCTAAAACACACAAGCTACCATGTTTTGTGTGGTCCTTTTGCAGCTGACGGTATCTCGCTGGCTGACATTAGCTGAGTGCTAGCTAACGTACAGTAGCTGCGAGGCTAGCATTAGCTAGCGATGTCACTACGGATTTGAACAGTTTTACCTGGACCGACTGGAGCAGTTACCATAACAAGGGCCTGATTTCCCGCAATTCGTACTTGCGTAGGTATGCAAGATTAGATCAAAACAACTCCATCTTCGCAATGTCAACGCTTTGGTAGTGCAGCTCGACTATGCGAGCTTGCAACCAGCTGCAAGTTACGAGAGAAACAACACAATCGAGGTAACGCCCCCTAATGTGATGTTATTGCACCTGCAACACTGCAAACATGATGGTACTGCTATGCCACCGTACCCAAACAGTATAAGCGTTAATAACATGGAAAACAAAGGATCCATTCTCAATGCTTTTCTGTCCTCTGACAGATTTGTTCCTTTATTCCCAAGATAAGACAAAGCAGACATGCCATCCCTTGTAGCCCACTGCATATTTCCACTTAAAACAATGGTAAATTTATGTTGCTCTATTTACATTTTATTTGCATCATCATAATATATAAAAATGTCTGTACATGCTATAGTGTGTGAATAAGCATTACATGTAGTTAAATGTTTATTTTATTTACAATAATACTCAAATAATATAAACATTTCACATCCTAAAAATGCAAAAAGCACTTTAGTCACTGTCATTTAAGAGATGAAACCCATCAATAACCAGCAATCATGGATTTTGGACAATTCTAATGTTTACATATAGGCCACAACTATTTAAAAATGTGTATATGTCATTGTTATATACTCTCCAAATAATAATGTAATCTTTCACAATATTAAGAGTAAGTGTATAATCAACATGGAAAATAATAAATCATATTGCAGTTTTTAAAATGTGGAGACAACATAACAATTACTTAAATTAACTCTCAAAACACTGCTTGGAAAATGGGCAAGAGGTTGAAAGAAGTACAAGAAAAGATGTTTTAAGGTACTTGGTCTTTTAACCTGAGATAATTTGTCTTTTGTAAAATAGCATAAGACAAGAGCAAGTGGCACTTGGAACATACTTAAAACAATAATAGTAATGGAAGCAACAGAGTAACACAGTAACTACAAACAGACACAAACATCAAAATGCTGAATCTTACTTTGTTTCAAAATAGTAAAAACAGGCAATTTAGTGACAAGGAACTGTTAACACAGTGGCTGTGTGTTAACATTAATAGTTATCGTCACTGATTTTCCAAATAATGTTACAGAAGCAATACAGTATGTAAAGAAATAAAGACACTTCGCTCAGGGTCAATTAACAACATAATTTATGAATGATTGTTTTGCCTTGATGTCTAGATTACAATCCATATCAGAATATAATTCTGCTAAGAAAAAACACAGAATTTAAATTGAATTACAAAAAATTGAATTGTATCGATAGATCATGCAAATTAGGTGGGCTGATGTTATGAAGCAAATCAAGAATGGCACAGTGTTGTATTGTACGCTGTTACATCCATATTTAAAAATACAAAATTTAGATGATGTAGGGATACAATTGATTGGGCACATTTAAATGTGTACAATGACCATTCATTTCACATCATTCTTGTTCTTTACAGAAAACATAAATCATAAAAAACATCCACATTGCAAGAGATGTATCAGTAAACAAAGATAAATTAGTGACACACCAAAATTATATGCAAACATAATCACTCACTAATGAAAACGGAACAAATAGGAATTGCTCCAATTTTTCCTACAATAAAAAAAAAATTTTTATTAAATAAAATCCCAAATAAAAGAAGACCAAAGACAACTGAATTAGTACACTTAATAAAAATAAACCAAAAACAATATGGCTTGTAGTTAACTGGAAACACCCACTCCTCAGTTAGAATGGATAATATTAAGAGTAACTGTCAAAGGCCAGTCTTCAGCATACTATGCAATGAAAGCAGTCACTTTACACATGTATACACACTACACTAAGGGTTAGCCACATTAGGAGATCAGCATCACAATCCCATAAATCAAGCTAGCTAGTCAGCTAGAGAAACTAATAAAATTTGATAAACAGCCAATGAAAGACTTTAGATTAATGTATAAATTATCTCTAAATACAGTCACAAAAGTAAGAGCAAGTAGTGAGTGTTAGCTGTTAAAGGCAAGGAGTGTAACTGTTTCAACATCCATTTACTTCTAAAAGCATGTCTTTTGATAACTATATAATTAAAAATTAACTTCCTTTTACCGGTGTATAATTGACCTTGAACAAATGCTGAAAAAATATTGTATCGTGAGTGAGAAGGCACATAAACCTGCCTAATAATGCTTAGTTTATATATTCCTTTACAGCCTTGGGATCAATATTGCCAGCAAACAGCACAGGGATAAAAGGTAAATCCTCTCAAATCATACTTTCCACCCCAAGATGCCGTGCGTTTAAATGTCACATTATCTATGCTAATTGTGCCTACCCACCAAGACAGCAAACTAAACCACACCTGTGTGGATTTACACAATGTCATTAAAATTGTCAATCCCACAGACCCTGGAACAGTATTATACTGTATACTCTCTTTACGAGTGGTCTACGAAGAGGAAAATGTTCCTTCAGCTAATGGAACCACAACATGGCTGCTTGCTGGCACTCAGTATGGGCATCATGTCATTCCCTTGTGGTTTATGGAATTGGTGGTATGCCAGCACACCCACTGTCTGCGTACATCTCATTCAAATACTACAGTAGCTACACCCAATGCAGGTTTTTGGTTAGCCAAGTGCATTAAACCTTTTGTTTCAAATTACAAATCAGTGAAACTCATGTTTGCAAAAGAATTACTACATGTTTTTAAATATGATTTTCCTTAAAGGTTTAACAGTAAACATGATAGGGAACCTGTGTTTAAATAAGTAATACTGTCACCAACACCATTAAAAGGCTGGTAGCCTTCGCTACATACATTAGTATCAGTATCCACCATCTGTCTTTTCTGTTTGATTTGCATGCAGCTCATAGTTATTTATTGTATTGGAAGGTTAAAAAGTCTGATGACATCATGAGCATCATTAAACACACAAAACAAACATATCTTCAGTTTGAGACTTGACTGGTGATCACAAACTCCAAGGCCGCCTGTGCTGAGAGCTAGTACCCCTCTCTACCTCTTCCCTTATAGATCTCTACACTTTCAAGTACAGTTGTGTTTGAAACCTCACCAGTGAGCTGGGGCAAATAACTGGGCTTTGGGGGCTTTGGAGTGTACCGTTAAAGAAAATAAGAGCCACTGCTGCCAAATGATAAATATAATTAAGAGGTAAAACACGCTTTCATCATGACTCCCCTCTGTGAAGAGCAGCGAAAACATCCGTCCTTCCTTCCCTTACGTTTTCAACAACATTCATGTGTGCAGACTGAATGCAGCTGGTCCTTATGTGTCGATCAGCACCAGGGCTCTCGCTGGGCTCTGCCCCGGGCCAGACTGTCGGCTCTTTGCCAAGCGCTCCTCATTAGAGCCAGGGCCTCACTGCAGCGCTTCTGCATGGACGGATCCACTATGGCTTTCTGGGGGAGCTCCACCTGGGTTGGTGAGGGACATATGCAACACAGTGACATCCATGCCTATAGAGTGGATGGATTTTGCATGCTGACAAATGCATTGCTCTTCACACACACACACACACATATACATATATACACACACATATACATACATATATATATATATATACATACATACATATATACACACACACAGGATGCCATCGTCTGAATGCTGTCATGCATGCGCGCACACACACACACACACACACACACAAAAAG
>JAODUH010005262.1:0-10241 GCA_027564835.1 Typhlichthys subterraneus | reverse complement strand
CCTCTCCCCTCCTCTCCCCTCCTCTCCTCTCCTCTCCCCTCCTCTCCTCTCCTCTCCTCTCTCCTCTCTCCTCTCCTCTCCTCTCCTCTCCCCTCCTCTCCTCTCTCCACTCCTCTCTCCTCTCTCCACTCCTCTCTCCTCTCCTCACCTCTCTCCTCTCTCCTCTCCTCTCCTCTCCTCTCCCTTCATCCAGACAGTCGTTCCTAGTGAAGCCACCATCCAGTGCATGTTTCTCTGCATGTCCTCTTACCACTAACCCGGTGATCATGTGACCATTCTGAAGTCACAGACGTGTGACAGAGTAATCAGCTCACATCTGAGATGATTTAAATCCTATTATTCACATTTATTTAGACTGACGAAACAAAATGTACAAGTAAATGCAGGCAAATACTTGTAACTGTTTTTGTAAAAAATATTCAGAATGGTTCCCAAGTTACCAGTCGTTTAATTGCTCGCTGTTGGGTACTTTTATCTCCTGCAGTAAGCTTTTGAGAACCCAAATAACGCACACAACTCCTGCTTTTAATGTCACTAGTGTTAGCCCTGCATCTTGTATGTCAAAACCAGTAGTGTGTGCTACCAAAGCTTTCCCATAGGAATATGTTTTATTGTAGTTTAGGATACATTTGTAGTTAGTTACATTGTTTTTGCTATTTGTATTGCTTAAATTCATATTTGTAACTATTAGAAACTAACACCTCATGGAAAGACGGTAATATTATAGAAATATTATTATTTATTTTTTTTTTTTTATTATTATTATTATTATTATTATTATTAATAAATAATATTATTCTCTCTCAGAGATGCAACATTTTCTAAAATACTTTATTATTATGCTACATTACTATATATAATACTGTACACTATCTAATCTACTGTACCTTAAGTAGGGTTTCACATTGTTACGTTGCTTTGCTACCTAATTGTAATGTGATATTATGGACATTACATTCAGCAGACACTCATCCAAACATACAGTAGGTCATTTAGATTAAGTAGGTAGAGCTTCATGATCTATCTGGATTATACCTGGACTTTTCACACCACTAGACATACTTTATGTCTCAATAAGAAATTATCAGTATTCTAATATACTGGTATGCATTATTTCTATGTACAAAATAAAACACACAGACATGCTATTTCTTTATTTACACACACACCCAACTGTAATTTGGTGTTTCTGTAAATTTTTCAGGGCATATACAAATACGCAAAGTAATTCAAATATTGAATATATTTCAAATACATGCAATTGAAATACTGCTAAACTGTGTGCGTTTGTGTGAGTCTTCTGTAGAGAACAAGGAGGGTGAATGTGGTTATATAAAATCCTCATTACCAACTCAAAACACACACACTTTCACATTTGCAATTTGACGGCGCTCTCATGCCCATCCGCTTTCCACTTTCTCCATTCATGCGTAAGAGGAGCCTTTGGTGGTCTCAACTCTGACATTTAGAAAACTCTTGCTGTCTCCATCTTCTCTCGGTCCCTGTCTCTGTCTCTGTGCCTCTAAATATGGCCTCGTGCTTCTCCTTGTGGTTAGACCTAGTGACTCATATCATATTCTGGTAATCATCACGAAATCCTATAATGTCTGTCATGCTGTTTTATGCATCACACAACGTGTTGCTAATTGGTATATAGTGTTTAGTGTGTTTTGTTTTTTGTAGTTTACCAAGCAGAACCTTTTAGGTTTTTTTGTTTTGTTTTGTTTTGTCAGCTTTAATCCACTATAATTTTAACTGTTGTTAATAAACCTTCAACTTTGGTGGAAAGTTTTGATTAACCATGTTTACATCTCGCTTTTAGTTTTGGTCCTGAGATATTTAACAAGCGCTTGAGCATAAAAACAGTATAAGAGAAACGGACCTTAACATTCACACATCACTGCTTGTCAAACGTCAAACGTAACAACACACAGTAACTGCTCATCTTCATACACGTTGGTGTGAACTGACACTGCTGCATATGGAGTGAAATGACGCTTTACATCCGCACTTTATTCACAGATAACTCTCTTGACTGTTCCTAGGAGGAAAAAGAAGTGCGTTCGCTACCTTCAAAGAGGAGGCTGTTCCAGCCCCGCTTCTTCAGATGGAAGTGCTATAGACTCTCCCTCCCCCACGCGCCCTCCCCCGCCGCAGCCCTCCCCAGCCTGCTCCCCAGCCTGCTCCCCCGTCCTCGCGCCTCCCCCCAAAGCCCCCGCCAAGCACGCTCACCTGGAACTTTCCGGCAAACGCGTGCACGCCCCTCCCTGGCAGCAGCGCCAGGCTCCGAGGCCGCAGGACTACCCCTTGAAGTGCTGACCGCGTCTCCCGTGCACTGTGACAATCTGGTGGCACCAGAGCGCCCGCTTGTCCACGCCACCATCGGCTCTACGATGACCCCGCCCCTCCACCCCCTTCCTCCAGAATCAAGCGCACCTGCTGCCATTCTCACACCCAGTGGGGCCATTTATTCAACAGTGGAATCAAAACGGGGGACGGCGAAGAAATGTCCTTCTAATTCCACTAGGCTCAAGTACAAAGGAACACAGAATCCATAGCAGCGCTCTGCCAGCTGTGCACTTTCATCGCCATCTGGCGTTCCCTCCCTGCTGCCCGTCACGTAACCTATCACTCAATAAAAGACACAGTTTTCTACTAAATAGGCTCCTCTGCCATTGTTGCTTACTCTGACACATACCATTGTCCACTCTTAAGATGGCAAGTTGATCAAAGTGTTAATTTGGTATCAGGGTTTGTATAACTTGTACAAAAATGAAGATACAAATAATTTTGTGAGATCTATTTTTTTAAACGAGTTTTCACAGTTTTACCCCTTTCCATTTTATAAGTGGCACACTGTAGACAATGCAACTATACACATTGAGCAGAATGATCACCACAATGGATCACCATTGTGATCCATTGTTGTTAGCCAGGTTACCTGTTATAAAGTTAAAGAAAAACTGTGCTATTATTGAATGAACATGATAATCAGTTCTAACTATAACCTTTTCCATTTCCAAAGATTTTACTAAGTAACGATGCCACTCCTTTTGTATTTTTTCTTATTTATATGAATTCTGGTTTGTCACAAAATGGTATTCTGCTCTCATTTCAAGGTGTATAATTTGCTTTTAGGCACTTCCACAAATTATTTTATTTCCACATTCACCTGTTCATGCGAGTTTGAAGTTTAAAAAGTCAAACTTGTTGCTGGTGTAAAAAACCTCTAAGCCTCTTTCCAGGTTTTTGGCTGTTTCATATGACTGAAACATCTACAGTTCTGTTAACTAAGACCAAATGGGTACTATTAAATTTCATTGTGTTGTAAATTTTTATAAATGTGGGAATTCCCTGTCTATAATTAAACTTTTGTTTTTATGTTTAAAAAAAAAAAGAAAAACGTTTTTTTTTTTATGTTTTAGTTTTCACCATTCCTTGAAGCAATATTCTTTTTTCTTTTATGTCAAGAGATTTTGTGCTGGTATTTGTTCCCCCCAATTGGACAACAGCAAGAGCATTGGCCAAGTGTTTCTCACGTTTTAGTTTGTGCATGGTCCTAACTTAAGTGTGCCATAAACCCGAAGCTGTTTACTGTTCACATACATTGCTAAACTGGATAGAAATTATACAGGACTGCTATCTTTTGTTTGTCCACCAGATGGAGCTATTTGTTTTGTATGTTTGGTTTTTTAGTTAACTACTTCTTGCCTTTGATGTAATATGCCTACTCTTGTTTTGTTAGATGTATTAAAAGTTATAACATGAATACACAAGCACTTTCATTATTAAATCAACTTCAAGTCAAGTAAAAACTATGGCTACAATGTAGTTTATATAGGATAGTAAAACATCTTATGTACTGGATCCACACACTAAAGCCTATGCATTTTTTCCCCACCAGTCAATTCAGATTTTATACACATTGCTAGTTACCACACCACATTTTACAGTCTCCACACCAAAGCATACTCAAATAACCTTTTAATAACCTTTATTTAATTCGGTAACATGGTTGATAATTCTAAATGCCATTGTCAGGGCAAATAAAATAAAAAAGAAAATTCCAATTCAATACAACATTGAAAAGGAATAAGAATTACCCAAAATGTCACACATTTTCACTTCTTTTGATGAGTACTTCTAGTCCACAGGACATTATGCACACATTGTTTACACCCCAAACTTCACATTTGCTATGAAAGCTCATCCTGTTTCATATGACTTCAATGATAATACAGAACAGATGCGATCACTGAACAAACGTTAAAACCTTTTCATTAATTTTCAACAAAAGAAAAACCAATTTGGTCAGTTTTGACTCAAGAAAAAAGATTTCCAGTAAAAAAAGACAACCATAGCGATTAAAAAGAGAAACTATGACAATCATCTACTGAAAGGTTTGAGAAAATGTTTAATCTATTCCTATTAAATACAAAGCAAAAAAAAAGCTGTGTAGAAATAGTAATCGCTTTTAAACTTGCATCACACAGGTGAGTTAAAATGATCATGCCACTGGTACACAAACAAAAAGTGGACTGGGGCGGGTGTGTCGCTCATAATATAGTAAATATTAACAAGTATGAACAGCGCCAGTGCAACCATTTGGGACAACTCTTTTCAGTGTGTTAGTGTTGGCCGAATCTCCCGTCACTTCTCTTCACACCACTGGTTTTCTTTACGTACCTGAGGACGACAGAGAACACGCGCTCTCTCAGCTCAAACACCCACCAAGTCAAGTGCATTGAGTATTACTACATACGGCCTGACGTTATGAGGGTAGTTCCACCTTAAACATATGGATGAGATAAAGAAAGAAAGTCAAGCTCTTACCTGGGCTTCCTCCTCCTCTGTAAAGTCATTTTTGATGTTAAACGTCTTCCTGATCTCCTCTGGGGTTTTGCCTTTGATCATGTTCGCCACTGTCTTGCAGGTGACATCCAACAGGCCTTTGATGTCCAAGTAATTGGCCGCCTAAACACAGGAGAACAACACAGGTCTACATTTGGCCACAGAGGGCAGAGCAATGCAAAGCAACACACTATTTTTCTAAATATGAATGAAACACTGCTTCATGACCATTCACAGAAATACCCTTTCATGGGACATAGCCTGTAAATCACTAAGTTTCCACAACAACATGATCCTGACACCACCCTCAAAACAGAAGAATGAGTGTGCCCCAATACATGTCAGGCAGCCAAAGCAGATGGTCCAGCCAGCTCAAGTGACGATAAAACAGACTTGTGTTTCACTTCTTGGAAGCCCATGCCTGTACCGGGATATTGCTTCATCGGTGTATGTGAGCAGCAGGTCAAAGCAAAGCTGAGGGTACCTCTTGAATGTAGGGCTAGGTACCAAAACCCGGTGCCATGTTCCTATGCCATCGGCATCTACCAGAACTAATTAAAACGCTAACTTCGGCGACACTTAAACCAAATCTACATTACACGTTTTAGTTTTAAAAAAGGGTAAAAGGCTACAATAATGTGTCTTTTAGAGCCGTATAATTACACACATCGCGTAGCCTACAGGTGCACTGTGGCACTGGGCAGGTACACTGGGCAGGTACACTGGGCATGCGCGTGCGGTTGTAAACAGAAAGCATTTTGTCAGAACATTTAATACTAAGGAGGAACAGCATGGTGAAAAATAAGACCAGATATGTATTGTCTTGGACTGGATCACTGGAACCTCCCGCCGTATCAGAACGTAATTCACAGCCAGCATATACCGAGACAATTGTGTCATGCATGCTATAGACAACTACTATAGAAAAGTGTGTTGGATGCTTGATTTGATGGCGCCAGTAGTTAGCGACAGTAGTAGGTTACTATTAGGTATGGGACAATATATACGATATCATTTATCGTGGAAAAAAAAAAAAAACTGCCATCATATCATGGTGACTGTCCATTATCGTGATAATCATGAATATCCTCACATAGGTAAATCATTTCACGTTACTTGAAAAAAAGCCGTCTAGCTCACTAGTGCAGTCCAGATGTATTGATTTAGTATTTTTTTTATTAGCCTGCATCTTTCCAGTCAATCACCACCATGGCTAAAGCCTCGGCTTCGCCATTGTGTCCCCCGCATAAAAAAGTTAAATCAAATATGTTGAAATACTGGTTTCAAAATAAAAACAATCACACAAAAAATATATAGCGTATATGTGTCATGATAATACAAATCATGGTTTCTTAACAAAATTTAAGATTAAATGATTCTAGTATGTTCCATTTTAAGTTTATTATAATAATCGTGATAATATCATCTATCGCAATTAATTTTACCAGGATAATTGTGATGTAATTTTTTCATATCGTCCCATGCCTAGTTAATATATATTAAAAGGTTCCGTGTTTCAGTTAAACTACCTCTCTCCCTGCTTCGCTTGTCGACTCCTTTACACTGGATTATTTAGTCAGCCATGCCACCCTTGTATTTTCTTGTCTGCCATTAAAATGACAATAATATTGTTTATCGCGATTATTTATGGGACAACAAAAAACAGTTATCGTGACAGGCCTAATCCATGTATGATTTTGTACATAAAACAGAATTCTGTATATTTAATTTGATTTTCCCCAACTTAAAAAGGTTTTGTTTTTTTAATGACTTATTATATTATCTGGGTTTCTTATTAAGAATTTGAAGAGTGTGTTTATATCGGAAGTGTAACGGTTTGAGAGAAGTGTTGCTCGCTTGTGACCAGGTTGTCAAGCTATAGATGATGTGGGAGAAAATCATTGAGTGCATCAACATCAATGCTGATTTGTTGACATGCAGCTACAAACATATCTAAAATTTGCCAAATTGAACTTAATATGATTACAAACCTATCTTGATGTGCATTTTAAAACAAATATTACTATCCATGTGTACACCAAGATATTTAAAATATGAGACACCTCGTAGTCTCTCCCCCGCTACTATTACATCTAGTAATTAACATTTAAATTAATTTATAAACCCCTGCACCTTTAATAGCTCATAGCATGTGTTTCAGTAAGACTTCTAATCACGTTAAAAACATAATGCTAAACGTAATGTCTAAGAGTGTGTGTGAGGGAGAGAAACTGCACAGTACCCACCAGTATCAGTTCAAACAAGGTGCCCTGGTCCACTTTGAGGAACTCTTGGTCCCATACAGGAATGTCATCTGTCCTTTTCTCCTTGTTCTCGTCATCCTCGGGAGGAGGGGGGTCATCTTTGTGATGAGTGCACCACTGGATCACCTGGGGAAAGCACACACTAGAATATACACTACTGTAATCTTGGTGGCACAAATGCAATTATGTAAGCCAGGTTGCAACGTGCACTAAAGAATGCTGCTGTTCTAGCAATGTGTCTACCAAAGTAAATACTAGGGACAAGATATTATTATGTTAACATATTAGTGATATATTAATGAAGAGAAACTATTTTGTTTAGTTGTCAAGGTCATTGATTCAGATATCAGAAGAGCAAGCATGCTCAATTGTTTATTGAAAGCTGACACTTAAATAGTGTTTTAAACATGTCCTTTAGCATAATAGGTTTAAAGAAATAAATAGTTTGAATATTTGGAAGAAACTGGCAATGATATTTAAACTACAGCAGCTCAATAAAAGACACTAAACCTATACATCCACAGTGTATGTAAAGCATAGGGATGTAATGTGAGCATTTGTGCTCCCAAAAGAGGAGTTACCTTTTTGAGAATAGCAGCATTCACGTTAGGTAAAGGAACAGGATCATCATCTCCCTCATCGTCCATTCCCAAATCTATAAAGGGGGGGGGGGACGACGACGACAACGACGACAATATACAGTACCTTAATATCAGTGATTGGTGTATACATTAACTGTTATATTAGACTGTGGTACACATATACACAAATATGTGCCCACGTATATGGTTGTAGTTCTACTGTATCTGACAGTTACAGTACCTTCTAACATCGTCTTGATGGTGACAGACTGTTTGGCTATCTCAACATCCACCTCGAAGATCTCTCCATCTGAGCTCTGCAATTTTATTGTGGGCATTATCTGTGAAATAGGTAAAGTGTTTTTGTGATTTATTCTGTACAAATATCATAACGTAGCAACCGTACACATCGACTTTAAACAAAGAGACAATTCTCAGATTAAAATAAAGAGAACATGAAAGCTAACCAGTAATCGAAATCATTACTATTAGATTCCAATGTGCTGTGACATGGACAGTGTATATCTGGGTTAGGAAGACTGTCATGGGCAAGCTAGCGTCTCACTAGCATTAGCATTAGATTGAGGTAGAATCCCTTACGACATAGCTAGTGCTAGGCTAGCGTTATTGTACAGAAAAGCTAGCTCTATTGCTAGTTTGCTACTAGCAGACGATAGACTCACATATACGTTTAAGACAAACTAAGGTTTGCAAGTGTCAGACATAACGTCAAACGAAAACATCCAGATAACTGCAACTAGACAGAAAACGTCTACATAACGTTAACTAGCATAGCAGCATCTAAGATGTTATGCATCTTAGCTCACTTTAGCACCCCGCGTTATCTGCCAGGCCTCATCTTGGCAACCACACACTCAGGTTTAGATAAACATGTAAACATGAACTTCTGATTAATTACAGTAAGAGATCAAATGCAATCATTATATATTTTAAGGATTAACTACCGTAAAGCGAAGCAAAACTGTCCACTGAGGTCAATAACAAGGCCCGGTAGACGCGTATGTAACGAACAGCCAGTGGGAGTCTCTAGTAAAAGCTGGCAACCTTCTGCGGCGTTCTGCTTTGTCACATCAGCGAGCTGAACCAGACAGGGAGGGCAAGCACAGCGTCCTGCCGAAATTGTTCCTTGCCAACAAAGCCGCCAGCAGCGCCACGATTATTTCAGGATTGTACTCAGGTGTATCAGTTCAGGTGTATTAGTGCTATGATCTTTATAATTGGATTATGCACAAATGTCTTTGTCTGAATTCATTATTATACCAACTAGAGGTTATTAGCATATGCAATTATTCTCTCAGGGGTACAATTGCGGCACAACTCGTTGTCTGATACATGTTCTGATTCCATTATGTAGTTTCAAAATATTTTGTTGTTCATACATTATACGGAAAGCTCTGAAAAAATAAAATGCATTAAACATTTCCTGTCACTACTACATAAGGCTAAAGCCAGAAAGTAAAAAAAATATATATATATATATGGTTGATCAAATGGAGAGTAATCTACAAATCAGATATCTTGACTAGACCTGACTGGAACAGTACTGTGTTGTAAACCATGCACTGCCAGGTCACAATCTATAGTGTATTTATTTTATATATTTATAATTACGATAGATGCATTGGCCTTGAACCAGAAAATACGTTGACCAATTGCATATACACACACACATAAGCATAAGCTTTACTTATGTTTTATATATATATTTTTTTTTTATTATTATTTTTGTTTTTTTTGTTTTTCCTTCTCCTTTTCCTCATCTAGAATTTGCTTTTGTAAGTCTAGTAGGTAGGTCATTTGGTAGGTAGGTCCACTGTAAACCATTCAGCTGTAAACTACCAGGCCACAATCAGTGTTGGGACTGGAGCTATATGAAGAATGCCCCTAATGGAAAAAAAGAAATGTATGGCAGGAAACTGCAGGTGAATGTTATGAGGAAACACAGCCCTTTGCAAAGTAAGGTAACGTCTTCTTTGTTGGCAGTAGTTTAAGTTTGCTTTGCTCAGATCAAAGCAAGACATTGTTTTTTGCATAATTAATTCCACACAGAATAAGTGACCATCATATTTATTGTTGAAATTGTTTGGTTAATACAGTTTAAAGAGGGCGTCAGTGAATTGATGTTTATAAGCATTCCACCATCTTTCTGTCATGCACACCACACTGGATGACAGCACAAGAAAGTTTAATCTAAACATCAAATATGTAGAACAGAGATTATATAGTATATACATATCTTGACTGTTTTATGGACAGCAACAAAAAATTTAATGTTTTCTACAGTCTTCTTATCTTGGTATTTCTTTCTTTAAATGTACAAAAAGTGCAAATCTGAAGGGATCAATATCAGCCATCAGAAAGCCATGGCAATAACGCAGCCAGATTGACAGTGCATCCACTACGGCCTTGACCTTGAACTGCAGAGCAAACGTACCTACTAGAGAGGAACAGGAAGCGTAATTATGGCATCACCGTTGTTTCTGCATGGTGGGGGGGGGGGGGGGGGCCCCCCACATTTTGGTCC
>JAODUH010005261.1:0-10242 GCA_027564835.1 Typhlichthys subterraneus | reverse complement strand
GCTGAAGCTGGTGTGGCCCCAGAGAGAGTGGCCTCTCTGGGGCCACACCAGCTTCAGCCAGCACCTGTCTGCTGAGTAGGAGTGGGGTGACACACAGAGGTACCCCAGACCCCTGGCTGCTATTCAGACCCCACAGAGACATTGGACAGCTAGCAGGCGCTTGACATTTGAACCACCCTCAAACTGAGGAGAGAACAATTACAGAGTAATAACTACTATGGAACTGTAAACGTAAACATTTGCAGCGGAAGCATGAAATGTTCGTTTTAATGAAGGAAGCCTACAAATCTCTTTTTTTATTTTTGAGAAACATAATAGGAAATTTCTTCCAGAATGGTATTATTGTTAGAATAGGCTGTAGAAAGGCAACCAATCCTGTAATTTTCTTAAATGGAATTAACATATACAAGGGCCTGCAATAATGACATAATGATTCAGTGTCAACCACTGTTCAAATTAGTTTGCTGCCTTATTTGCAATTAAAGTTGGTTTACGCTGTTCTGAAATAACCCAGATAGGTTCTGGCTTCACCGAGGCCATATAGTGATCTGACATGCCAGAGGAATTGTTTTCACAAGTCCATCTGGGGAGCCCATACATTGAAACCGTTTGTGAATGACTGTACTTTCAAAAAAATACTTGTTGATTGTATGAACCATCTGGTCGTTTTTGATGTCGGCACCATGGTCGGCACACCTAAACCACGCCCGTATAGCTATAAACATGATGCTGCTGATTGGAAAACTACACCCGTATAGCTAACGATGCTGATTGAAAAGTTCAGTTGCTACTCGGACACATTCAAAATGATTCAGAGGCTTTCCAGACTGATTATCACAGCGAAATTGAAACTGAAGCTTCAGTTTCTAGCCATATAGGGCTAATTCCAGAATCTGGCAGGTACAGTAACACTGGTTAGATTCTGGTAGGTATCCTGTGTTTGGGCCAAATTGCTTCAACGCTACAAGCTAACAAGTGAACCTGGGTATCATTAATCTGCACCTGAGTTTGAATATCATAGAGACATCCATTTTTACATAATTTACATAATAGTAGACTATTCTTTATAACACTGCCAGCAGGTGACTTATACACAAGCACTGTACAGTATGTCTGTTGCACAAGCAGTGTTGGGCAGTAATTAGTTACTATAATTGTATTTATTTACAATTTACAATTGATTTGCGGGCCCAGATGTATTTGTGTATGTAGCATGTATTTCTGCTGAATATGTTCTGATAACTCGTGAATCAGTGGATGGGGAAGTGGTTAGGTCTGGAGAGCAATTGTCTGTTTGAATGAATGTAACTGTTGTTTCATTATGTATTGTAATTTTGTCTATGTTTAGGACCCTCTTGAAAACGAGATGGTTCATCTCAAGAGGTTTTCCTATTAATAAATTTACATATAATAAATGTACATATTTCTCCCCATTACACCTTCATTTTATGAAGACATAGCTTTATTCTTTTGCTGGTCCTAGCACACTTAGTGTAGGCTAATTGAACCAACCTGTCCAATCATCTGGTTTCAGAGGCTGCAATATTTCCACATTGGCTGATTGTTGACTCCTAAGGTTCATTATTGTTCCAATAAAGTGGATTCAATTCTACAATGAGCTGGCTACACAGATTGTAATGTTTCTGAAGGGGCGAGTCAGGTTAGTGATTGTGAAAGTAATGTAACTAGTAACGTAACAAACTACTTTTAATGCCGAGTAATGAGTAAAGTAATATTATTACTTTTTGAAGGAGTAATAGGTAAATAGTAACTTATTACTATTTCTGAGTATCTTGCCCAACACTACACACAACACAGAAGTGTGTGAAACATCTTGAATCATTGACATTTACAAGTAAATTGTGAAAGCCTCAAAGATGAATATCTAATATCTCTGAATTGAATTCATGGCTATGGGCTCCAAAATACACAGATGTCAACATCCTCCTATAGATTTACAGACAAAAAGCACTGAACACAGCACATGTGAGGTGCTATACAAGACAGATTGGGCTATTATGAATATATCTTAAATATGTAATATCTTTGCTAATCATTTTAAACATTCAAAACCTATTCAATTATTGAAACTTCTTGGTTTTAGCATTATTTCTTGGGTTATTAAACATACTGTACAGTATATCATTCAGAAAATCATGAAGAATAGTACCTCTCTCTTTAGCAGCACCTTAAACGACAAATTTCTTTCTTGATATATTATTCCCTTTTAATGATTGAGTAGGCCTCAATTTACCATATCCCAGTTATAGTTTCTGACCAAAATCTAATCAAACAATTAGCGAATTTGAATGAAATGGCTCACTTAAATGTCTCCTAACAGCCTTGCCCTTTCCTTGTGTGAAACATAGGTCTCTTCCACCTCACAGAAATAACACGAATCACAATTTGCTTAAGAAACAGCGAGATGAACACTTATTTTGCTGATTATGTTTTTCAAGAAAACTCGTTATTTTGTCTTGTGTTTTGAATAATTCGTGCACTTCGCCCCTCCCGGGGTGAAAGTGAATGTTCAACAATCTCACATTTACTCAGTGTTTCACAGTTGAAGGTGTTTTCATTGTTGATCTGTCTCAAAGTTTCATTGTTTTTGTAGGAGCCAAAACCCTCCTGCAGTACCTTCAGGATTTGAGAATTACATGTTTATATAATTTCCTCTTATTTATTGTCTTTTTAATTGATTTGAATGTGTTGCTTTGTGTATGGTTGTCATGCTGAGTGCTTCCCCCTCTGCAGGCAGGATAGGGAATTGTCTGTATACTGTATAAGTCCAGGTTGAGGCATACAGGGCGTGGCCTATGGAGAAACACACAGTCTTTTAACCATGTTCCATGTGCCATTCGTCAGACATTTGTTAGAATGTATTTATTTTTCTTTGACTATTATTCTTTATTTAACCTAAAATAAACAACAGCAAGTACTCCATCTGGACTTTTCATTGGCATTTGACTAATAACACTGGACTGCAAACGTGTTAAGGACAAACAATTCGCAAGGCCATCAGGAGGGGTTATTTACATACTGGACCTCATAGGAAAGCAAAAAATAACCACTACAGTTTTGTTAGTGCAGTTAATACATCTTTCCAAAGTCAGCGAGTAATCATGTTAAATAATCGTGATTTCAATATTTATGAAAAATATGGTATTATGGTGATTATGATCCCCCCCCATATTATCAAGCAGCCCTAGATTGTATATCACAGTTCCAATTACGGTTAGTGAAATACTGACTAAATGCTATCACCTATCCTATAGTGACAAAGAGGCAGCTTGCTACTAGTCTCATAAGACTCCTGATTGCGAGCTTCAGTTTGACTTTGCCGCGAGAATCAGTCTGGAGAGCTTGTAAATCGTTGTGTTTCAGGCCTGTAGTTTGTTGCCAAACAGTGTCATACTGTTAGCTATGGGCGTGGTTTAGGTGTGACGTAGGCCAAAAACTAGTCGAGTCGACAACGCCTAGATGATACAATATAGCATTCATTTTATTCAAATGTGTTTCATCGCGAAAAAAGTCTTTTCGCGATGGGAAATATGTTTTTACTATCCTCCCTCCTTTTCTAATGCAAAAGTGTATAACAACAGACTGCTGGTTCACAGGTTCGTCCAATCACATGCAAAGTATTTTTTTGAAAGCGCCCCCCTAGATGGATCTTAGCAGACACATATATCTGGCGTGTCAGGTTAGCTTGCTACATCACCAGGGGGATAACAAAGCCCATAATGAGCCATACTGTGGATCTGAGAGCAGCACATGTGAACATGACAGTGAGTCCTGTCATGGTCACCTGCCGGTCACACCGCCGTGACAACAATCTGCAGTCATCGCAAGAGACTGAAGTCACATCTCATTAGGTCTGTTGGATGAAGGGAAGGGGAAGGGGGGGCGGTTCCGGTTATAAGATGGTACGGTGCCATCAATACCACTGGATGACACACACAACGCCATGTAGAAAAATATGCACTACAGTCCACTATTAAAAAAAGGTTACACCTACACACAGACCTATATGCTTGCAATAAACATGAAATGCATCACAATGAAATTATTTTAAAGGGGGGCTATATAGTCAGTCATATTGGAGAAAGTGCTGATATTAAAACTTAATCTAAAGAAAAACACCTCTCCCTTCAACGCCATAGGATGCTCCCTCAAAAGCTCCACCACACACATTGGAAACACATTACGACAGCTAGGATGTTGCTGTTGTTAGTGGTCTGCACCACTGTGTTTGTGTTGCTATATACAGAGCAATGTCTGTGGATAACTTTTCAGCACACACTGAGAACGATAAGCTAATGTGAATTTGACAAAAAGTGTATTAGCTTACAATCGCATACTAGCGGCTGCATGTAATTTAGTTATATGCACATGACATGGACAGATTCAATGTCCAGCCTAGGGTCTTGTCTAGTTTACATTCACATATGCCTTCAAAATGACCCTGAAAACAAAAGCTGTGCGTTTGCCATGCAACACATTACAGCACAGGGGAGTTCAATAATACTAATCACAGACGGCACATAATACAATGTTAATGCATTACAAATATACAGTGACTTTTAAAGCTCAATAAATATTTCACAACGTAATTCACACAATTCACACATAATGCATTTGTTTTGGCTTGCATGAGCTTGTAGCATGGCCTACTATGCACAATTTCAGAAGTAGACGACTGTAGGCCTAGGACTACTGCAAATGCAATGATTATATCAAGGGAAATAACAATTACCATTATTGTCAATCATGTAGCATGCAGTCTCAATTGTACATACTTGCTCCATTATAAGGTGAGCACAGCCCATTATACGCGCAGCCTACAGCCTCGGTATAGGCTATATAGGCTATGACTTGATGTTAACCATGTGTAGAATATAGGCTTCTAACGTCTCCTGAAGGCCTTTTCATATGAGCTGGACTTTAGGCTATATCTGCAACATCCATTGGTTGCTATGGCGAAAAGCTCTGCTGGGCGCCTTCGATCATCTCTACGGCTTGACATACAAGTATTTACTGCGCCATTATTCCAACCCTAAAACGGCATAAGATCGCACCCAGGGATGACAACGAGACAAGGATCGATCTGCAAAATAATAAATACAAAAATAAATAAACGGAATCGCCGAGAGAGAATAAACGCGCATCCAAACTCACCTTTTGTCCCAAGCGCCTCTTAGGCTATATCTCCGCCGCTTGTACAGTCTCACCAGAGCCTGATCTGAAGAATAGGATGTGCCGGTGAGGAGGAGAAGGGATTTCTTTTTTTGTTTACCGGCGGATGTACGGGCCCGTTTCTCCACGCCAGTGTGTGTGTGTGTGTGTGTGTGTGTGTGCGTGCGTGTGTGCGCGTCCGTCCGCTCTCTGTGCAGCTGCAGCAAGCTGTGGTGGTCCACGTATCCTCCCTCCCCTTCTGTTCTCCTCCCTCCCCACCAAGGCGATCCTGCTCTCACGTCGAGCTGCTCCGTGGCGCGCCGGTGCGCAGGCGCACGTCCGAGTACAGCAATAAATCGATGATGCAGCGCCGCTGTTCTAATGAATGGCTGCATCGGGCAGTGCAGATGTCTGTAAAGCCCGTTATTTTAGGTAGATTAAAATAAGGCTTTAGATGTTGCAGGTCGGTACGTAATAAAATATTAAGAGGAATCAAATGTTTTTTTTGTTTTGTTGTCGTTTTATTTAACTTATTAAATGCAAAGATTTGAAGCATATAGTTAAGTTTGTGAGATTTCTGTTAAAGGAAGCTTTTTTTTGAGAATCTGAAGAGCAAACTGCCTCCAAAATGTTAGGTTATTAGAAGTGTTTCAATGTGTTAACATAGTTGGGTTGTGCAAGGACATGATGCCTATGTAGGTTTACTGTAAGTGTACACGTACAGGCACACACACACACACACACACACACACACACACACACACATCTAGTTTTGTTGTGAAGCATTCTGGCACTGGGCAGTAAATCTAAAAGTACGCACTTCCTCAAATACACACATATGCATGCATGCATGTTAACACGGCCGGCCTTCCACCCAAATTTGTAGTTACACACGCTCCTATTTCAGACCTCACAGACATCTGAATCATTATGCAAATAGCCTCCCCCGCAACCTCCACCAAGCCTCACTTACATTGTGTGACAAGTCAAGCATGAACCGCACATGTTATGCCCAAAAACGTATTAATCATTGTCTACACAGCAGCTATCAAGTCCAATAATGTCTATCTCTCTCTCTCCATCTCCCTCTGTCTCACTAACACAAACACTCATACAGACACACATGCAAGCACACACACACAAACACAAACAGACACACATGAGAGTGGTTTGCAAGCAATGCACTTTACAATAAGTGAAGCTATAGGCTTTCAAGTTTCCATGGCATCAACAGCTGACCGTGGCATGTGTGAAAAACATTTGTGCACGTCAGAACACGCTATACTGCTGTACAGTAGCTCTGGTTGGAGCCTTGTTGCTACATATTACTATATATTTATACATTATGTTATCTCTCTTTCACATACAGACACACACACACACATATACTTTTTAATTATTGCAATTGCCATGTCATGACAATTTGAATGCAATCACAATATCTGTGAAGTCTGAAAACACGGCTGAGAAATCCCAACTGTATTTCACATATGCGTGTATAGTTATCGCTCTGTATAGCTGGCAGGTAGTCCTGCCACACACACACACACACACACACACACACACACACACAGAGAGCCGTCTGGGCCTGGGGTAGGTCTGAAAGGTCTGTTGCAGAACTAGGCCATGTGTGCCTTTGAATGGGCTCCTCCTTGGCACACATCTGAGGAGATCCACACTGTAGTGTAAACCACACAGCCCTGCTCAACGAGGGCGGAGAGAGTTCCTTACAGCGTACTGTAAAATAACCGAAAGCCGAGGGACATGGTGTACAGTGAAGTTGTGTAAAAAAAATAAAAATAAAAAATAGCACACATTTGAGGTTAATTAATGTATTACTTCCGCAGAAATGAAGTTAATTGCTAATTCCTAAACGTCTAAATATACTGGAGGCTATTGTTTCAAAGCACAGACTGTATTCAGATCTGTAACTGTGGCAGCAACTATTTCAGGTTATATCTTATTGTAAATCTAATGATCCATTATGATGATTCCTAAAGTAATCTTCTTCTAGCTTCCACATTAACTTAATTGTCTTCAGCTCCACTGCTCAATCTGTTTTAATACCTGGATTTCATCTAGCAGTAACTCTCTTAATGGTGTATCTTATCCTCCCAAAAAACATCTGTTGTATGTTAAACTGTTTGGTTCACACACACTTTAACACAATAATGTATCATGGTGTCACCACCATGATGCATTCCAGGCTTCTGTTTGATACAAAATACATAGGAACTGCAGTTTAGGAGACAGTGTTCTAGTCTACTTATTTCATTGCCTCAGACAAGAGGAGAGACCATTTCTACAACAAACCCAGGTGATATCAATGGAGTAGCAAAGTGCAGTGGTTGCTTTTGACTAAACATGCTAAATATACAAATTCTCTTAGGGCTGATCAGTGCAATAGTTTGCTTGCTGTTAATGGTATTGGTTTAGGTGTGACTCTCTTTACAGGACACCTCTAACAGTAGGGGATGGGGACAGACGAGTCTGTTAATTAAGAAAACACACGCACAACCAACCAAAAAAAAAAGAAAAAAAAAGTTAGTTAGCTATTTAAAGCACAGTGCTTCATATATGCAAACTACAAGGTCCTGTAAATTAAAAGACTTAAGTTCAGCGCCATCTCTCATCTGGCTAAAAAATAAAAAGAGGTTCATTGCATAACACATTTGCACCAGATCAAGAAACATTTTTAGGCGAACGTGGGCACACATACATTAATGAGATTGTAAGCAGAAGGAGCACTGCAGCAGTTGCTATGGCAACACCTTAAATAAAGACAATTCCAATCTCGATTTAGCTTAAGTGAAATAAATGGCCAATTTATTATGTGGCAGATAGAAGCACCAAAGTTGGTGCAAACACTTTTTAGGTTGTATCTCACCAGGCCATCTCAGAAGGGGTACCCAAATATGTGAACCCATTAAGGAGTTTTGAAACGAAAAATCCAAAATGGCCACCAGAAAAGAAACATAATTATAAAAAGCTGATAAACAGTAGTATAGACATTTTATTATTTTTCGCTTTTATATTTATAGTAAAAATTCTGTGTTGACCCTGAGTGGACCATTGGGGAAGGGATGTGTGGGAGGGGTGATTGGGCAGGACTTAACAAGCACTGTGTGTAGAACCAGCTTGCTATACAATATTCACGAAGTGGCATGTCTCCTCTATATAATGTCTCTGACTTAACTAAGAAATTAAGATGAAGACAGTTGTAACTGCATTCTGTTAGATTGTCATGGGAAACAGTTAAACTGTGGTCTCCTGAAGCTAGATCCAGCCTACAGTAGTTTCTGCTCAACGTTAAAAATGAGGGGCGAGTTCTTAGTATTTGCTTCTCATTGAATTGCCAATAGATGTATAAAATATACAAATACACTTTAACAGTAGGCCTATATCAATCAATATTCATTCATTTGTTTGTATTTGCATTGGCGTATAGAGGTCTTGTTTAAATATCGTGGAACGGATTGATTAAGTTGGGGGTCGGTCGGTTCTCACGGAAGGTTTGAGCATAACATTTTTTTTAAATAAAGTTATAAGTTTTCTGCATTCTGGTGAATATCTATACACCGTGCCTTTTCTGCAACAATGTCCCCAAATGTAAATCATTGAAAACATATAGTAACGAAATCAATACGTGGAGAATTGAGTTCTCTTTGGCACCTCGCCGTGTATTCACAATAGCTCAAGCTAACACATACACGTGGAATAACGCACCAACCTAACTGAACCACACACCGGAGCTAGTTCAAAAACAACCAAAAACAGTTTCTGCCACAAACCAGCACACAGACGTAAACTTGCTCCCCGCCCCCCTTTTCAACATGCCCTCTGTACAATTGCCATGTCACTACAATATTTTAGTCTTGAACTAGGCTTAACCCATCTTTTTGAAACAAAAAATATATATTTTAGGTAACTCAAATAATTTAGCGATTTGAATGGACAGGAGATGGAAACCTCAACTCAGTATTAACATAAAACGTCTGGTTCAACGCTATGAAAGAAAGCTACATTTATTAATTGTCTTCTCTGACAGGCAAACAAGGATGTGGAGAATACTTAGCCTTGCACAACACAAGCAGGAAATTGTCAATGGTGGAGCATTTAAACATTAATCAGGGTTTCCCATCGTAGGCCTATACTGAGAAAGGCCAGACCAAGCCAGCACTCAGTTCTTATCAAGTAGCCTGAACTGGCTCCCACATGGTTCGAGGTTCAGTGTGAACCAGGCAACAAGCAATTCCTTCATATGAGAAAAATATCAGTTTATTCTCAAGTCATTCAGTTAAAAATATGATTCACACACCCTCAACCTTTGTTCGGAAATTGGGTGCCATACACGTCATTTTGTCCAAAAAATAAAGTGGTAAAAAAAAAAATATCCTTCCAGTTGTTTGGTTTCAAAGTGATCACTTTTCAAAAGCCATTAAACTGAGAACTGACCGACTAGCTTTAACATTTTCAAACAATGACTGTAATAGCATAGCATTTCCTTTTATGCTGTGGGTGTTTCTAGGTATGCCTCATCATAACCTATTAGAGACATTGCCATGAATGAATGCCCTGGAATACCCCTTGAAGCTCATTAATGCTGCAAAACAATAAAACATTATCAATGAGAGCAATCGGAAAAGGCAGTTTGTCAAGAGGAGACCACTCTGCATTCCATCATGACAACTCTTATTGTGGAGCTCTGTGAATTTGTAGAGATTGTGTGTGTGTGCGTGACAGATTCATTGTTGTAGAATGTGAATAGATTTTAGTGACATGAAACGCAATACACATTCCCTCAGGGCATCTTGTGTGTTCAACCAACTAACTTTATTAGTACGAAGAACAGAAATGTGCTGACCCAGACATCTACATTTTCAATAGAGGAAGGATTTTAGGTTAATTGATCTTACCATTTAAAAATTGCACAACATTCTGATGAGTTAGGAAAAAGCTGGCATGCACAGATAGAAAAATGCAAAATGTTACTTAATGTAAGATGTAAGAATTACATGGGTCTGGGGTGAACATCAAAACACTCCATATTTTGATGTACAATCTTATAAC
>JAODUH010005260.1:0-10243 GCA_027564835.1 Typhlichthys subterraneus | reverse complement strand
CACACACACAGTATATAAAACTCGGAATAGAGATTTTACATGTAATATTATCTGTAATGTATGATAAATGTGTCACAGTGCTGGTTTAATAAACATCAACAGAACACAAAGAGAACAGAATACAATACGAAAACATAAAGCGCATAACAGTCACGAGAAACACAACACAGGAACTAGCTAACTGCAAACAGTGTAATAGCCAAACCACCGCGCAGCTGACAACCATCAACAGTGATTGATGTGGGACGCTGGGAAGGCCAACCAGTGTCTGCCGTATGGACACACACCGGCTGGAAAATATGAATATGCAAATGTGCTGATATTTAATATATTTAAGGACATTTTGTATTTAGAATATTTAAATTGTTTAATAAATTAAACCTGTAATACAAAATTATATTGTATTTATGGATGCTTTCAAGTTTCAGTCTGATAGGAGTAGGGCTTTTAAAGAAAGAATAACCCCCAGACCCCTCTCTTTATATGTCCCCCCCAATCTTCAAACTAAATACACGCCTATGCCTGGCCTTAACCTTTGTACACTAGGCTACAGGAGAGTTCCAAAATCTTGTTTAAACATCTCCCACTAGAGGAGAATGTAATCCGAGGAGAATGAATGCTGAAAACCATCAGACATTATGCAACACTGTGATGCTCTTGCCAAGGTAAAGGTTTGGGAGAGGTTTGTTTCACAGAAATTGAAAGCAAAGAATGAGACATTACTGTGACATTGTATAACCCCCCTCAAACATTACTCACATGCTGAAAGATACAGTAGGTGAGAATAAGGTAAGATGAGCCACTTTTTACATTTTATGATTGTACTGCAAAATAAAAGTGTTTTTGTATTATGTTTGTGTATATGTAGTAACTATATATACAGTATATATATATATATATATATATATATATATATAGTTACTACATTTTCCTCAGGTTGTTGTGCACCTATGGAAATTAAAAGAAGTTATGTAATTATTCTGACCAATCAAAAAAAGTCCAATGGCACAATTTACCCCAAGGTAGGGGTAAGATTAGCATAGGGATGGGATAAATGACACAAAATGAAAAACTTTTGGGATAATATTGATAAATATTTAGTTAATCAGTTATACAAAGGCAAAAACTCATACTTTTAGGTAAAACTATACATTTGTGTTCTGTTGGTCCACATTTGAACTTTTCAGTTAAGATTCAACTGATCTTTGTGTGTTACATACATACAGAATGTATGTGTATTTGTGATGTTGGCTATACTGTTATGTTTGTGTGTGGCTTTAACTTAACATTAGTCAACAATTAGATATGTATTACATCAAAACTATAAGTATGTGTTTGTGTGTACTGTATGTATCTACGTATGTATGCCAAATACAACAAAATAATTCTTAAATACACAAGTTACGGTTTAACTATGCAGCCTATATAAACCTTTAGGGTATTTTGAGCGACTGGCTCAACTCGCCCCAACATCACTGGCACATTTTACTCCATTTTGACAAACCTGTTTCACACAGTGGTTTAGATCAAAAATTTAGCAAATTCATTGTATTGTTGTGTATCTTACACTGACTTAAAATAACATGTAATAATGGCTAAAACATATCTATTTTAATTAAGGTGCAAAACTGATAACATTTGTAAAATGTTTAATTCACTTGGCATGACAAAAGTAATTTGTTTTGCTCTGGTTTGCATACTATTAGGGATGACAAAGCAGGCACGAGAGACATGAGGTGTGATATAAAAGGGTTAATAATAATAATAATAATAATAATAATAATACATCTTATTTTGGACGCCTTTCTAAAAACCCAAGAACATCTTACATAGCAAACACATAGATATAAAGCATTTGGCTGAAAAATACATACTATAGAAATAAACATTTGATATGATAAATATATACATACTATAGAAATAAACTTTTGATATGATAAATATATACAAAATAAAAATAAAATAAATAAAATAAAATAAAAATACAATACAATAAATGAAACAATCGGTTGAGAGTCGAAAAAAGTGTCATAGGCAATCTTGAAGAGGTGGGTTTTGAGGAGTTTAGCAAACATGGTGACTGTGGTGGCATGTCGAATGTAGAGTGGAAGTGCGTTCCAGAGTCTGGGGGCAGAGCAGCTGAAGGCCCGAGCCCCCATGGTGGAGAGGTGGAATGTGGGGGGGTGACGAGAAGTCCTGTAGAGGAGGAGCGAAGAGATCGGGAGGGAGTATATGCCAGGAGAAGGTCAGAGAGGTAGGAGGGAGCCAGATTGTGGAGGGCCTTGTATGTGAGGAGGAGAGTCTTGAAATTTATACGGAATTTTATAGGAATGTAGTTGAATCCGTATAGGAGTGATGTGATCCGTTGACCTTGTGTTTCTGAGGATTCTGGCAGCACAGTTCTGTACTAATTGGAGTCTATTGATGAGTTTGGTTGGGATGCCAGAGAGAAGAGAGTTGCAGTAATCCAGACGTGAAGTGACGAAGGCGTGGATGAGGGTTTTGGTGCTTGAGTATGAGAGTGAGGGACGGAGTCTAGATATGTTGCGGAGGTGGAAGAAGGATGCCCGGGTAATGGTTTTGATATGTGAATCGAATGAAAGGGAGTTATCAAAGGTGACGCCAAGGCTTTTTGCAGTTGTTGACAGTGGGATGGGAAGACCGGCAATGTTCAGGCTTGTGTTCAGGTTGTCTTGTGTGGGGAGAGTGGATTTTGTGCCAATGAGCAGGACCTCTGTCTTGCTGTTGTTGAGCTTGAGGGCATTTAGAGTCATCCAGCTCTGGATGTCTTGAAGGCAGTTGGTGAGAGAGATGGTGGGGAGGGATGAGGTGGGTTCGGTTGAGATGTAGAACTGGGTGTTGTCCGCATAGCAGTGAAATCAATGTTGAAGTCAATGTTGTGGTGTCTCATGATTGTGCCCAAGGGTAGGAGGTATATAGTAAACAACAGAGGACCCAGGACCGAGCCTTGAGGAACACCCAGTGAGATTGCCACATATCTTGATCTGTGTGATTTTAGTTGGACAAATTGTTGGCGGTCAGAGAGATAAGAGGCGAACCAGGAAAGAGCAACTCATGTAATACTAATACTAGCCAGACGTTCCAGTAGGAGTGGGTGGGAGATGGTGTCGAAGGCTGCAGTCAGGTCAAAAAGGATGAGGATGGATAGAAGGCCAGAGTCAGCTGCACGGAGTAGATCATTAGTGATTTTTATTAGAGCTGTTTCAGTACTGTGTTTGGGACGGAATCCAGACTGAAATAGTTTGAATAAATTATTAGAATTTAGATGATTAAGAAGTTGAGAGGCCACCACCCTCTCAAGTATTTTGGAGAGGAAAGGAAGGTTGGAGATGGGGCGGAAGTTGTTCAGGTCTCATTGGGGTCAGCATTCGTTTTTTTAAGTGTGGGTGTCACCTCTGCAATTTTCAGGGTGGGGGGTACGAAGCCGGTGGTGAGAGAGGAGTTGATTGTGTCAGTGAGCAGGCGAGAGATGAAAGGAAGGCAGGTTTTGATGAGGCTAGTGGGCATGGGATCAAGTTGACAGGTAGAAGATCTGTTTTTCATGATGATTTCAGTAATGGACTTTTCAGTGGCCGGGATGAAGTCAGAGAGGCAGGAGGTAGAGTTCGAGCCCAATGATGTGTTCATCCAGGACAGGTTCTCAGCAGGGGTGGAGGGTGATTGTAGATGGAGGTGGATGTTTAGAATTTTTTCATTGAAGAAGTCCAAAAATGAATTGCACAATTCAGGGGTGGGGTCAGGGTGGGAGTTATCAGGCGGATCAAGTAGGCGCTTTACAGTTGAAAAAAGAACTTTAGGGCTTTTTAAGGTTAAGGGTTTATTCCCAAAAATAAACAAATTACAAAAAGATTAAGCGGAAACCCAACCACGGTAAACTAAATCAATATACAACAGAGGTTGAAAGAAACCCTCCTCTCTGCCCCAACTTAACAGCATAACTGAGGTCAAAGCAACCTCACTCTACTCTACTCTACTCTTCTCTTCCCAATGTGAACTACTGTATACTTCCTTAATATGTGGTCACATAATATTTGTTTATGGTTACCTCGATATAGTGGGTGGCTCATCTTATCCGCTGGCTCGACTTACCCCGTTCTCCCCTACACCATAACTTCTGTCTTCTAACAGCCAAAATGGAATCTTACCCAGCATCTTATCCAGAAGAGATGGTTGCAATCCAAATAAACAAAGACTCATCTGAAACTCAACAAAACATACAAGACCAAAGAACGACCAACCCCGTCCAACACCCAAGAGACTACATCGTCTGGTCCATCTGCTCCCTGGTGTACAACCCCTGCTGTCTCTCGTTATTGGCGCTTTATTATTCAATAAAGGTCATTATCAAATAATTAACTTTTTTGCCTATTTTACATTGTCTTACTGGTTTACTCCTTGATGTCAATTCATGACAAGCTTTCATGCTTGCTTTTGTAGAGGTGCTGCTTTATCTGAAACTGTATTGCAGGCTATATTAATGTCCATGTCTGTGCAGCAGCTTTAGGTACTGTATAGTGGTGTGCATGGGAAACAAATGCAGCCAGCCAAATACTGTACACTATGGATTTGATGCAGCTGCATTGTTTTGTTGAGGGTTGCAGGATAAAAAAAATCTTACATTGACAAATAAATAAGCCTATGTCGTAAAGGAATCATTCCATGAATACCAAATATTTTAAGTTGTTTTTTGAATTAGATATGCCAATATGACGGAGACATACTGGGCCTTTCAAAGTGGACTATTAC
Organism: Typhlichthys subterraneus; assembly: GCA_027564835.1. Lineage (NCBI taxonomy): Eukaryota > Metazoa > Chordata > Actinopteri > Percopsiformes > Amblyopsidae > Typhlichthys > Typhlichthys subterraneus. The sequence goes on along the minus strand of JAODUH010005260.1, from coordinate 5,476 downwards.
CTTCTCGGTCTGTAATGGCCATAGAAGGAAAATATGCAGAAAAACATAAATATTAGAAACATTTGTGGTTTCTACATAGAAGCTACCCAGTTTGTTTGGTAACGCCTCTGAGGATATGAATGCTTAGCCATCTACCGTAGTATTCAGCAAAATATTCAGGCTAAAGAAATTAAGTTGATTTCCATTACATAAGTAAAAGTTTAATGTCTTTATTGTACTTATAGATGACCAAATTTGATAATCTAGCTTTTTATACAGTAGACTACTGCCACTACATCTTAATTGAGTCATCTGTTGTACGGGACAGTCGATAACTGCAGCAATAGTGTATCAAAAGCATGACACAGTGCACATTCACATGAATAACTACATTAGATAAAATAGGCTATTTTTCACTAACAGTAAGATGATTAGAAATAGACTATTTAAATGGTGTGTTGATTTACTTAACCTCAGCATTGCTGGTTGACAAAGACACATTGAAAATGTATCATTTACAGTTACAGCCAGTGCTAGTTACAGCCAGTGGCGGAGGAAAGATTACTTAAGTGTGGGGACTAAACTGTGAGCAAAAGGTCTCACCTTTTAAACCGGTATAACTTTGCCTGAGTTAATTTGCGTAATAAGTGCTAATACTAAAAACACATTTTCTTTTACTTTGTAACCAATGTGTAACAAAGTCTGTCCCACAAAGGACTCAAACCCCACTCTCCCGTGCAGAGAACAGATGCTACAGTGCCACAAACTACTGTAGATACTTGTAGTTAATTTAATTTTGTAAATAAATTGTACTGAGATTACATACAGTAACTGCACTGCACAACCGACTAGCCAGTGTTACAGCCAGGCCCTAACCCACATGGACTACAGTAGGCTAACAACAATCAATAATGGGCAACATGCATACATGATCATCACTGGTCAACACATGCCATATCTGAAATACGCTCCTTCCTAGAATGGTCCATGTACAATCCTAAATTATAGCATTTAGGGAAAGTGCAGACACAGTGCACAAATTACATCCTTTTCTATCTATCACATTATTGTTTTGTGGATTCCTCTCTCCAGGCTAGAGACCAGAAGTTGCAAGGTGACATGGAAGGTGCAAGACGTTCAGGGAAAAATGCCTACATCATCCACTGCGTCTCACTGATACTGTCTGTTGTTTTTGTCCTCATTGTGTTTGCTTGTTTTATTGCATGATAACCAAACTTTAGTGCTGATGTTAATGATGACAGAATTCCAGTTTTTATCAAAATCGTAATTTTATGGGCTAAAAACAGAGCCACATGGCATATCTGTTAGTACGCTCATATGAAAAATATAATCTGAAATATAGCAAAAATGTTAACGGTAATGTTAATGAGCGACCCCCTCTCAGCCCTTCCCCTCACTCAGCTCTTTCATGCATTTGTAGTGGGTGGAGTCAGGCTCAGAGCTGGGGAATATGTTTTTAAAGGCTTTTAACTATATACATATACTGTATGGTGACTGTGGTATTAATGCTGGCTATCCAATTCCACCCAAAAAATGTAATAAAGTAGGCTATAACAGCTTTTGTGTTTTCCTGTTATGTAGCCTATTAAAGTAATATAAGTAGGCCTAGTCTATGATGCCATTATGTCTGTTTTATAATTCCCTGGAGTAGAGCTTTCAGGCTAATGGTGAGGTGGGGCATTGCAGGCTGTTTGATTATTTTAACTAAAACACCTTTGTAAATTCACGGAAAGATTAATAGGTGAGTAGAGGTATCTTGCCAACGCTAAAACGCTGTGGTAAATTTCATCAACATGCCAAGCTAGACACACATTTAGCTAGAAACCTATAAACGAGAGACATTATCATGCCATTTTTCAAAGTCGAGTAGGAAATTGATTCCACCTTGTGTTCCAACCGTGAACTGCAGTGTTCTTATATCAGAATGTATCCTATAATTTTTTTACATTTTACTTTATTTACAATATTAAAACATTGCATCCCAAAAATAAATAAAACACTGAATCGGGACAACAAAGGGAAAATGCAGATCAATATGAGGTACATGCAGCCATATGAGATTGTCTAGCAATAGGCCTATACGTAAAGAAAAGTGGATCATGCTTATCAAATTGTTATTCCAAACAAAAACCTCAAGAATGGGCTAGGCCTATATATTAATTTACTCTCAAAAGGAATTATCTTTCATTGCCAAGTTCCTACCTCATAGGCAGTGTTATTTTTAGATGCAATATGATTTTTTACCACACATGCTCTGAGAAGGCCTGTTTTACCATAAGGCACTTATAACTAGGGTAATTAAATGTACAGTATACACATACATGTAGTTCTTTAGTTCCAAGTATACATTTAGCCTATCGTACAATTAGGTAATTGAGCAGATGCTTACCCAGTTATTTACAGTGAGTTGCCTACAGTTACAAGTATTAGTAACTGGTATACATGATACATCTTGCTCAACAATGCTTACAGTTGATACGTCAGGCTTGTTAGCATAATCTGCCTTTATATTTGTACACAGTACATTGTGTATAAGGCCCATACTGTAGAAGATGTGCTTTGTCTCACACACTATGGGTCAGTCAGCTACAGTATTGTATGTGCAGCAACCATTTGCACAAACCACACATTTTTAAAAACTACCTTCACTTTTAGAGGCCATTCTCCTACTTGGATGGGAAAAGTATATAAAGCCTATGATGGTATCGTCAGCACATGACCTGTTAGCTAGTAATCAAATATTTGTTTACTTTTTATAATTAGGAGCTTTATCAATATAAAGATGTTACTTTTTGCATTGTTCATTTCAGTCGTACCACAGAAAGAGAATGACTCTCCTGTCATAAGCAGAGACTTATATGTTGATTGGATCAACATAGCCCAGTGTTCTATACAGTATGTGCTTGTGTGTGTGTGTGTGTGTGTGTGCGTTTCTAGTTTTCAGTGAAGCCCAATTGATCATCATTGCTCAATTTTTGCATGCTTTAAAAAAAAAAAAAATACATATACAGTAGCAGCTAGACAGAGGTGTATTGAAGTCCCAGTGTTTAAGTGTTAAACACCAATGCATTGGGTTGCAGCATGTCAGGAATACAGATCCAGCCAGTCTAATTTGTCTCCAACAAAACACAGGTATCGGCACACTACTACTACTACAGTACATGATACATACAGTTTTTCCAGTCAGCTAGATCCACTACATAGAGAGTGTCAGTGCCGCAGTGTCAGTGAGAAAAGCTGATGCTGTTTGGCCAGTGCTCCGGTTAGGAGTTTGCATCACTCCAGTGTGTGGCCCATTCCTTTTTAAGGACGACCCCAGACTTCTCAGTCTGGAACTGTGGCCTGTCCTGACGGGGGATCTTCACCGCGTGGTATTGGGGTACTTTGTCTTTGTACTGGGCGCGCCGGAAGAAGCCACACTGTGGGCAAACAAGGACACAACAATGAGAAAAAGAAAGACATTGCTCAGTTTTGTGTACACTGTAAGGCGCTGATGTGGTTTCTTAGTTAAATATCACAGCTACTCTTTAGAGACTGTGCACGTCAGAAGCCATAACAAATGTGACACTTCAACACAACACAGGCACACAAAAAAAAGCACATGCTTTGCACATTATTTTGAGGGGTACATGTTCCACATTCACCCAATTGTTATTACAAGAAAATCACACAAAAACACCCACAATTACTTAAATTATGGCACCAATAAAACTAGCTGAGGCATGAGAAGATGCATGTGGTTTAAAAATGCTGAGAGCCTCATGAAGGAAATCATGTCAAAAGAATAATTAAGAACACTTCAACTGCTAATGTAAAATGTTTTGCTGGCCACCAAGGACGTGGGGGTTTTACCAGCCAAACAGAACGTCCCATTTCCAGTCAATGTGTCCCACCCACTCACACGCAAGAGCACTTTCCTGGCAAAACTCCAAGATGTTATGCAAGGACAGACTTGTTTTCACCTCCATTTGGGTGAAAACAACCACACACACACAGTACTTGTTCTGTGCTACATTTTCTTATTCTTATTGGAAACCTATGTGTATAACATTTAGCAATGTTTACATATACAACCATAAGGTATATATTTACATTTTCCAAATTCCTAATATTGACCTCATAAGTTGTTTAATGTCACAATGCCCAAATATGAAATTCCGGATCAAATCTGATTTCACAATAGTGAAAATGATCTATAAAAAAATATAATCTATAATAAATCTATAATAAATAATCTATTAAAGGCTTACATCAATGAAATATTAGTATCTATATATGTATATATATACTCTTAATGCACAGGGCGTAGATTTCTGTAATTGTTTTCAAGTCATAATAAAGGTTATAATGAAACATTTATCTGCATATTAAATAGGCTGTACGGCGCATAATGCTATGACAGCGGTTGAACAGGATGTCCATATATGGTCTTAGTGACACAGCAATGTACAGGTCTATTCTGAATGCATTTGAAATGTATTGCATTGTAATGCAAGTGTGCCCATGAAGGTTTGTAATTGTCATAAAAACCAGTAAGTGAGCTGTTGACTGCGATTATATGTACAGTGATTTAGTGTACATATAATGTTATCTCACACGAGCATGCTGGTGAGTGATGGCACAAGTACAACATTGTGTTAACACGCTGTGCATAGTGAACACCACCCACGCGGGGGTACAGGGGTGCACTGGAGATCGGGTCAGGAAGAGGTTTGTACCGCTGAGGTATGGGGGGGGAGGGGAGAGCAGGCCAGAGTAAAAGGGTTTCTTTTGAGGTGGGTTGACGTGACGGAGAGGGCGAAGGACCCTATAGCTCTGAGTCCTGCTTCTCCGCCTCCGAGGGCTGGACCCCCAAATGGGCATGGTAATACTCTGTCTCATAGTGCTGGCGCCGCTCACTGTGCTTGAAGAAGCCACACTGGGGCACGGGGGAGTTTGGGGAGAGGGACAGGAAGAGAGCATGGAGGGCAAACGACAGGTGAGGGTGGAGGTAGATGGAGGGGCAACATATTAGACACAGACACAAGTTAACAGAGGACGTTGGAGCAAAGAAAGGCAGAGATGGGGGTGACAGGTTGGAGAATGAAAAGAGACATATAAATAAAGGTGAGCAAAATAACAACAGTTTATGAGGCAGAACAGAACAGAGAAAGGAAATAAGCAGGCTATACACCGACGTGACACATCAGCATGCCTAGCAGCTTTGCTAGGGGTACATACCAGCCATACTGAATCCGTTTTATATTCTTGTCCATCACATTTCATGTTATTGCTTATATAACAGCTACAGTAATTTCAGTAATTCACAAAAAGACTTGTCTTTGTCACACCTGATTCTAATGAATGGGTCGTTATCAGGCTTCTATAACACACACCTCTAACTTTGTTCATTAGTGTTATAGAAGCCTGATAACGACCCATTCATTAGAATCAGGTGTGTTGGAGCAGGGAGACATCTAAAACATGCAGGGCAGCG
>JAODUH010005259.1:0-10243 GCA_027564835.1 Typhlichthys subterraneus | reverse complement strand
TGATGGTTTCATGGTTGTGTAATTGAATTCATTGCAAATTTCATTATTGTTTAATTTAAAGTATATTTTATTGAATTGGGGGCAGAGCCTTTTGATCTGCATGCAAGGAGTCTGAGTTGTTGAGCAACTCAGTCTGAGTTGTTGAGCAACTCAGACTCCAGAAAAAACACAGAAAAATGATATATATATACATTTTTTTTTTACTCTATATTCTCTCGTGATACCCTCCTGATCTCGCGATAATTAGTTAAACGTATACATAATAATAATAATAATAATCCATCCATCCATCCATCCATCTTCTCCCGCTTATCCGGAGTCGGGTCGCGGGGGCAGCAACTTTGCTCGGGAAAGGGAAGTTTGGGGTCCCTGGCTGAAGCTGATACATTGAAAGGCCATGCCCGTCAGTCACACTAGTATCTTCAACAACTCCCGTGAACCAATAAACACCATAATGGCAGCTAGCACAGAAATGCATTTAAATACTCACAGTATTTAGTATTTACTATTAAACTGACTAGTAAACAGATTTTTAGCCTATATTACTGTAAGTGAAGCGTGACTGTGCTGTAACATAATACAACTTGATGTCACTTAACAACAGTAACAAAGTAAAAAGGCTCACCTGTAAGTCATTTTTACCTCGTATGTGTTGCTCTCCCTTCTTCCTTCCTTTCCTCAAAGCCCCATACTGAGGGGCTTTGAGGCTAAATACATCTTTGACCCTTGGAATGCTCCAGAGGGCAGAAAAGTGCATGGGAGTCCAGGACCCCAGACCTATGGTCAACCATGCAGAGACTATCGCCTCAACATAGAGAGGATGAAGCAGATTTAGCAGCAGATCTGCTACAGGCACCTGGGTAAGTAAAGATAAATGAAGCCTTAAGCATTCCACAGTCAAACGGCAATAATTACAGTGAAATGTATTGGTCTGTGCTGCTACTGTATTCACATGCATGCCCATGGGGTATTATTAAGCCAGCTTCTTTGTTTATTTTAATTAGTACTTAGTAACTATTTAAATCAATCAAAGTAGTTTTTCATGTTGGGTTACTTGACAGGGCTCTTGGCAACAGTACCTGCTGCTGCTACAAACACTGTGTCCAGTGGCAGTACAGGTTGCAGGAGTGATTGCTGGGTCAAGCCTTGCCTCTGGCCTCTCTACTGACAGCCCGTCCATGCCAGAAGGACCCTATCAACCAGGTTAGTCCTGTTGAGTTCTTTTACGACTAAACCTTTAGATGACAAAGAATGCTACTAAACACCTGAGATGCAGTAGAATCACCTCTAGTTCTGTGTACAGTTAGAATACAAGTGGATTAAGTTGACATGCTTTTGTTTGATAACGCTGGGCTCCATTCACTTGCATTCAAATTTGATGTGCTTTTTCATGTTTATTCTGTGATGTATCCCAATTGTATCACAAAGATATAACACATCTTGAGTACATTACACTTTTCTAAAGCACCTCTGAAGAAATTTTGTTTTTGTTGAGAAAGTTGACTTCATGTATTATACAACGCATCTTATTAATATAGTAGGCCAATGATATCTAATACAGTATGTCTTTATGACAGAGGGCTGATTGCAACATCTTCATGAGCCAGTTGATTTAAAGGTAGAGTTAGTCATCCTTGCTAACTTTGAGCTCAAATCAAAACAGTATCCGCAGTCACGCCTCACACATAGACATGTATTGTGAAGCAAAGCTTAGTACTACAGCTTTGTTGATATTAGCAGTGTTTGCCACTTTGTTTATGTTACTATTTATGGAACCAGGGCTGTGTAGAAGTATTGGATACTTTTTTCATCAGACACACAGATAATGGTAAGTTAGCGAAATGCGAGAAAATATTTGTTTAATTTGACAAAAAGTGTATTAGCTTAGCATTTAGCTCGCAATAGCTGAATTTACCATTAAGGCAATCAACAGACTGTATTTCTTTCTGTGTTCATGCCGACAGTGGACATCACAATCAGAAGCGACCTCATGAAGATTCCACGCCAGCAAGCAGCTTTAAAGGAGTAATTTCATGCACCTTTTCACTTGTTGACACAGTTCCTTGACTTCTCAATGCAATGTAGTTGACAAGCTTAGGTGAAAATACCACATAGTTAATGTGAATAGTACATCATACAACAACTCCTTAGATAACGGTCTGATTTCAGTGACTGTTGCTTTAAATTTAGCAAACTACTGCCCACGCCCCGACTTCCACGTAGCTGGGTCAGAATTATCTGTAATTTTCAGAAAATACAGTATATCTACAACATAGAGGTATTATCAAATATCATAAAAACTGATATTTCTCATATATCTTTTGATAATTTAGATTGTTTTTTTAATGGTTTTCAACTAAACATATTACACGTAGCACCTTTAATGTCAGGCTTGATAAAAGGTCAAGCTACAGAATACCCTCATCAGTGTACATAACTGTAAAGCGTAGTTAGTACCATTGGGGGAAACTGTGAAGCAGCAACCCTCTAAGGTTGCTACATTAACATTAACAACATACATTAACATTACATTTTGTAAATGTTTATGTCTTTGTTCCCACTTTTAAATATTTTATATCAGAGTTTTTTTTGGGGAGAATTGTACTGTGTATTAATGCAAGTGTGCTTTTCTCTCCCATCTGTTTGTACATTCGATATACTTTACTGTTTAATTAATTGGCAATAAAAGACAAATCAGTGAATCATTTGTATTGTGTTTTTTTTTTTTTGGGGGGGGGGGGGGGGGTTTGTGTGGTGTGGTCATATTTTGATGGCTGTGGTGCATGTCTCTTTAGGGCATTCTTACTGCTCTGCTTTGGATTGTTTTAATTGTTTGAGGCGTTTATGTGATTATAAATATTCGTTAAAAAAATGTGTTTGCTGTTGGGCAGCATACTTGCAGATAGCATTTGTTCACCTTTCATTAATGTATTGTACTGTAATAGTAATAGGCTAATTTAGGTTGTTGTAAGATAAATTGTAACACAACTGTATTCCTAATAGTAAGCCGCTGTTTATTACAATGTAGCCTAGTTTGCACTTTGCATAGGTGGGTCGAGTGGACAATCTAGCCTAGCCCTAGATATATGTCGCAATCAGCAGCCAACACGTATTATACAGTAGGCTGCTGAAATGAGAACCACATGTGGAAATCACGACCTGGCAATTTGGATTATAAGGCCTATAAGAACAATGTATGATCAAAAGTAGCCTATCCAATTGTATTAGTGGTCTGATTGTATATATTTGCAGACAGTCACGCTTACTCTAGCGACAGGATAGGTGTTCATATTGTCGATCATTCGCTTCAAAAATGAATCTGGATGAATGGCACAGAAGACCTATTCGCGTTATAGCCGCAGCTTGTAAAGGCATGGGAATCGGAAAGGATGGACAGCTACCGTGGCGTTTACCGTAAGGATTAAACCGCGCACACGCAGCATATAATGGTCTTGGTTTAATGCATTTCAATATTTTTATGATTATTCTCCATAACCTACATGTTCCTGGCTTCAGCGAAGCCAACAGAACACGGAGACTGAGACTTAACCTATCGGTTCGCTGTGTTGTTGTCTATAGGCTATTATTCATCACTCATCCTTCTGCAGGTCTGAATTTGACTACTTTATGAACCATGTCACAAGAGTCTCACAGCCAGGTATGCTTACGTGTATGTTAAATAATATAAATGTTCGTTGTTGTATAAATGCATGTTATTGTATTGTTAATTATTCAAAACCTTTATACAGGGATGAGAAATATGTTGGTGTGGGGGAAACTTTGCTGGTACTCCAATCCGAAATGTTTATTTCCAATGTCCAATGCCTTTCATGTGGTTCTGAGCAAGACTTTGAGGTGAGTCTATGTTTGACCTCTCTCTCACACACACTTGCGCAGGCACACACGCGCGCACACACACACACATACATTATAGGCTATTATTTACTGTAAGTGAGGAGAATACAATGTTGCTATAACTTAGGAGTATAGGCTAAACTTCTTAAAATCCCTTTTGAGGATAGAATTTAAAGTGCATTTCAATTATTAAGGTTCTGGGTTGAAATCTTATATTCCATATGAAATATGTGGCATATGCCATAACATATTACTGCCATATAATAATATTAAATTGTACTCACTGGTCACTTTGGATAAAAAAACATCTAAAGTAATTGTACATGTAAATGTAAGCATTATCTATATTGGCATAAAACACACACCCAACCCATTGATGCAGAATGATAATTTAATTAAATGGAATGTCCAGGACAACCATTTTGAGCAGCCATTGCAGATATAGCATCAGATACCAGCAATGGGTCCATTATCTGGGACTGGGATCATTTTGAATAGACCATGTTTGCGCAATGCACACAAGCACATTTTTTTCTGTAGGGATGTTACAACATAATAGATTGTGCTTAACGCGATAGGGGTAATGCTTGTGTTTGTACTGAAAGTGAGGGCAGTTTGCAGGTCATTGAGTGACCCACTAACCCTCCAATCTTTTAGCACAGTTCCAAACCACGCCCACTTCCTGTGTCAGGATTTCGAGAGCAGCATCCATCTGGCGAGTCTGCCTCCACAAGCTGATGAAATAGAGACCATCTGGGTTGTTGGTGGGACTCAGGTCTACAAGGTAGACACCTGTCTCCATAGTTTATGAAACAAAGCATGATCTTTGTTTAACCAGTTAGGGACCACTGTTGTTTCCTTGTGTCCAGGAAGGACTGATGCATCCCTGGTGTGACATGGTGTACCTCACAGACATCATGGCTGACTTTGACTGTGATGTTTTCTTTCCTCATTTTGATAGACAGGTGTTTAAAGTACAAGAGAGGTATGTTTATTTGTTTCATCTGGTTATCGTTCAACGAATATCTAATATGTCATAAACGTAGCAGTATATAGTACAGTACAACAGTGCAGAAGAGCATTCTTTGTAACAATTTGTTTGTAATAATTTTGTCTCTGTGTTTGTCTTCCATAGTAAATTATATTTTATATTCCATGCTATTTTTTATTTTATTCTCCAAATTAGATTTCCTGGTGTACCAAGTGAGATTCAAGAGGAGAATGGAATTAAATACAAATTCCAAGTATTCAAGAAAGAGTGTTGATTCTGAAGGGAAACTCAATAACAACAAGAAACAGGTTTAATTACGGTGCCTTTTATAATTTCAGCTCAATTAAACTAGTTCCAGGGAATTATTTAGCAATATCATGTTTAAATGTTTACACAAGAAATACATTCGATTTTAGATATTTTTTATTTTTATTATAGATAGACATTCGTTTTTGCAACTGTTGTTTGTGATGTGTGTGATACTTATTAATGAATGTCATGTGCTTATTGTAATTTTACGGAGATCTTTTTAACTAACCTGTGAAGCCAAAGGAAAATTTCCACATACAGTATGCGGACAATAAATGCTATTATTATAGATGATATCACCTCTGACTGGCACTGCAAGACTGCATACATGTGTGGAAATCGTGGAATCTGAATTATTTAATATAAGTGTAATTTTGACTAAGACTAAAATTGTATAGTATATTTTTTATTTAAATCTCTGTTTTTACCATGAAGATCATATAATAATGTCACATGTGAAACATATGTAACTTGTAGGCTAACTAACTTCCTGTAATTGGATTGAGCATTATCTTTGCTCTTAATTAAAAAATATATATAAATTACAAGAACATATTGTTGTTAACCGTTTGTTGGTTGCTGTTCATGGCTAAATGATAATTCCTTAGAATTAATTAAAAAATGCTGTTACACACCTTCATTAGGCTGTATGATGAAGTCATCCTCTAGATGGCGACATACAATAACAATCGCATCATCAGCCAGAAGCACGTTCTATATGTTATTTTGTTACATGGGTTTTTACTATTGTAATTTTCCAATTTGACTGGAAAATAATTTCACTTAAATAACATAATGTTATAAAAGCCCCAAAAGCAGTATGTGGTGTGAAAACCAGGGTGGTATGAACAAAAAGTTTTGTATATTTACCATCATACTGCCACAGATGGCAAATAGTAATATCGTTGTTTATGTTAAGTATACTGCCAGTAAAATATTTGACAAATGCATCAGTACAGCTTCTATCAAAACATTCTATTATATTTTATAAGGACATCTTTTGCATAACCCTTAGAAGCTCATTCAAAGTGTTTCATATTGAATATTATTAAATACCCTATGCATTTGTATCTGCAAAAGATTAGCCCTAGTATGCCCAAAAACAACTATCAGCCTTATTTCTAAATTTTGTATATTCTGACTCAATAATAATCCTTAAAATGTTTGTGCTGTGTACAAACCATGAGCAGTCTGGATGAAAACATTGTTTATTTACCACCAGCTATCCATGCCCTGGTACCAACTGAAATCATATTTTAATTACAGGTTTCATATTTTCCTCTTAGTTATAATCCATAAAAGGGTGGACAGTTGTGGATACACTTGTTTAATGCCTCAGATTTTCAAAGTGATCCTTGAAAACCCTTAAGGGTTCGTGATCATTTCAATGGATTGTGAAATTATATAAAATGTATTTGAATAACTGAATATAACTGAATAACTGAAAAGCACTGTATGCATAAATATCAAATTTCTTAACTGACAGTTAAAAAGGGATGCAAAATTCCACTTGTCACACTTTTGTTGCTTCTCAGTGGTTGTAAATGGTCAGATATCCATCTGTGGTTCAATCCATAACAAAATGTACTCACATTATCAGCCCAGGCTATTGCCATGACTACAGAACCGTGCTGAGCGAGATGCAGGCTACGGCAGATGGGGAACTCGAAGTTGTTAACATGAATCTCACTCCCTAAGGACACATAAGTCCTCTCTCAGTCCACCCCATCATCCACATTATCAGAGAGGGGACCTTGAGGCATAAAGCTATGGCTTCATTAGCTGTGAAGCTTAGTCCCCATTAAAAAGCACTCCTAAGCATGTTTCAAGGGCTATACTCTGCATGAACACAATAAGTGAAGCACTTAAAGGAGGATGCATGGTGGTGTGCAATGCTGAATGATGGTGAATTAAATGGAATATTGATTCTGTTGCCTGAACTAAACCATACGTTTGCATAAACAACTGCCCTCAAAATGAGTTAATAAATTTTCTGCATCAGACATAAAAATAGCTGACAGGTAAACAAACACCAGAGTAATGAAAATACCGTTTGAAAAAAGTTAACTAGTTAACTAGAAATGTAAATGTACTGTAACAACCTTAACTATATGACATTTTCTTCATCATTGTAAATTTGTTCAAATATAAATAATTTGTGTATATACAAACAGCAAACACAGCCATCCATAATTAAATAGAATCCTAGTTAGGTGGCTAGAAGCTCATTTGGTCTGGTCTGACCCGTGTTATACTGTATATCCTGCCACGCACAAAAAATGACTTGCAAGCATATAAGTAAATAAAGGTTATGAATGTGAAGTCGTTTGAAATTAGAATTTAGGGCATTTCAGTAGGGAAATAACAATTAAGTGTCCCCATCTGTAAAGGAACAATGTAAATCTCAAACAGATTTATATCCCTGGAGGCATAACGTTGACGCTTTGTGTAAATGAAAGATACTGGCAGATGGCAGATAAAAATATTTCAAAAGCCTTGTTTGTGGAGCTTTACGCCTCACTGTCAGTACTGTATTTGACAAATGCATCAATACAGCTTCTATCAAACCATTGATATGTTTGATTGAATATTATTCAATAGTAAATTAAGTATCTTGTTTTTATCTGCAAAAGATTCACCTAGGTGACAGAAGTCACCACAAGCCTCATCTCTAAAAATGTAATATTCTGACTCCAGTTTTACTTGGTAATTCCATTACAATTTTAATTAATTATTATAATGTTAAAAGGGTATAGTAAGTCATTCTCTTGTTGTTGATTCGCTTGTAAAATTCAAACTCTCAGAATTATAACAAAAACACCTCTCTATTTAATGACATAGGGTGCTCCTTCAGAAGCTCCGCCCCACACATTGGAAACACATTGTGAAGAGTGTTGTTGTTGTGTGCATTCTGCACCACATTGTTTATGTTCCTATTTACAATGCCAGGGCTGTGTAGAAGTACCTCATTCTTCTTTCAGCACAGAGAACGGTAAGCAGACCGCAAGGAGATATTTGGTGGATTTGACAAAAGTTGTATTAACTATTAACTAATAATGAATTATTAATAAAATTGCTTACTATACCTTTAACTAAAATTAGGTTGTACAGTGTATTCACCAGCAGCCGTCCATAACACCATTATCAGTCATCTGCTTTTAAAGGGGCAACAGGGTTAAACAGAGGCCTCTCTTTCCCTAGTTGCAGTTTAGCGTAGCTCACTTCAAAGTCTTTCTTAGTGCCGTTTAGGGGCTCCAGACTACCATTTCTGGCATCATAGCCATATGCCTTTAGCCTCTGGATACGATACATCACTATATGTGTGGTGAGCTCCAAGACACTTGGAGTCTGTGTGATCTGAGACATGCTGATGCCCGCGCTGAGGAGACCCTCAAAACGCTCTGCCAGAATGGCTTCAGTATAGTAGAGCAGAGCTGGGCAGCTCAGAACGATGTGCCGTAGCTCCGCTTCAGAGCAAGCCATGGTGCTCTGGGTGTAAGCCAGCGATTGACGCATGGTGTCTGGGCTCAGCTCGGTAACAAAGCCCCTGAGTTTGGAGAGGAGATGCAGCAGCTCGGAGGTTGCGAAGCCCTTGTCTCTCAGGAAGAGCAAATTCTCTCTGAGAACCGCGGGGGCTTTTAGAAGGATAAATGGATTTTGGCTCAGCAGCTTCTGAAACCAGAGCTTCATGTTGGCATTCTCTCCTCCAAGCTCCAGGTAAGCCTGCTGAAGGGTGGATACCATCTCCTTGTTCTGCTCTACTGGTTGGCTGAAGATCTGGGGTGCACTGGCCATTAGCTTTGTGATGATTCGCTTATTGATTTGCAGGCTTTGGAGGTAGCAGATGTTGTTCAACTGGTTGTCATGGTGGTTGGTGGATGTGAAGAAGGAGGCTGGGAATTTCTCTATTATGCCCACCAGTTCTCTCTGGTTTGGACACACAGACAGCCACAATTCCTTCTGAGCCTGCAACTGGTCCGGGCTGCAGAGGACTGCCTCTGGGTAGAGTGCTAGGACTCTCGCAATGACAGCACCAGATGCCCCCATGTCCTTCAACAGGCTCGCTGTCTCAGCGACATATGATGGGTTCTGGTATAAGACCCAGCCCTTGACTTTTCAGATGTTCTGTATGTCAACACAGAGGTAATACAGGGCCTTCACAGTTTGACAGTTCTCCTCTGAGCTATGCATACAAGTAGGTCTACGTATCCGGGTGTTAATAAGATAGCTCCCACGCTGGCATTGAATGGACTGAGTCGATACGAACAGACGCAACATCTAAGCGTAGTTAGGCTTACAAAACAAGTAAAATGATTGCAATTTAGCAAAATAGCAATTGTTGCTCTAGCATCCTGTAAGCTACCTACTTTAGGTTACTGAATGTATCAGAGCGTATGAAAAATTCCAGCTTGATTAACATTTCGTTGTATACATCCAGCTGCATCTATTACAGTAACGTACAACCTATGAAACATACTTGCAGCGTCTTGTTATGAAACTGATTTTCTTTTTCGGTTGCAGGTCATGCATGTAGTCTTGAAATAGTATATTTTTCAACAGCGCATGGATAGGATGGAATGGGTACTGCACTCATCTCACCACCACGATTTCGGTTTGTTTTATTATTAATTTCCTCTTTCAACTTCTTTAAATGCCCTTATTTATCCATATGTCCCGTATAGCCTAACCAAAACACTTAGACGAAATTATCACAAACAACAGCTGGTGTATTTCTGCCTCAAAACCTGCACCATATGTGATCCATGCCACTATAATCATCACAGGATTGCGTTTCTCACTTTACTCTTAGTTCTGCAAGCTGCTTAAATGCCAGTATAAAGACATGGAAAGGAAAAACTCTGTTAGAGTTGTTTCATGCCAGCATTGAAATTAATGTTAAATAAGATACTATACTGGGCACAGAGGTATAAATACATGTTAAATATGATACTATACTGGGCATAGAGGTATAAATGAATGTTAAATAGGATACTATACAGAGCTTGGAAATCTAGAGTTACCCTAGCGTTGTAACTAGGTTCTCTGAGTAGCATGAGTGAGATGTCTCACTATGGGATGCGCCCCTAG
>JAODUH010005258.1:0-10243 GCA_027564835.1 Typhlichthys subterraneus | reverse complement strand
GGAGGAGGCCTCGGGGAAGACCCAGGACTAGGTGGAGAGATTATATCTCCACACTGGCCTGGGGACGCCTCGGGATCCCCCAGTCACAGCTTTCCAATGTGGCTGGGGAAAGGGATGTTTGGGGTCCCCTGCTGAAGCTGCTGCCCCAATCGACCCGACTCTGGATAAGCGGATGAAGATGGATGGATGGATGGATTTCAAATTAGGCCTTCTTCTGAATTTTCAGATTAAGACAATATAGGGCATATGTTAGGTTGGGAGGTGGTCTCAAGTGGGGGTTTAACTGCATTTTGTCTTTGTCATTGGGTCTCTTGCCAGTTTATAAGTAATAAGTAAGCAGAAATCTGTGTTGCAAATATAAAATAAGCAAATGTGTCTCCTGATACCATTACTGCAGTTTAAAAAGAAGGAAAAGTATTCTGAGTAAGTTATTTGAAGGGGATATTGTTGGGATATACGTCATGGGTGTTTTCTTTAGCCTACGGAAATCAGAATTTAGCCTATGTGCGGCTGCATGCAATCAGATATGTTAGGAGAATATTCATTTTAAGTAGCCATGTAAAAAGCTTAGGAACATTGGCATTTTCTGAATAAAGGCAAACCCTGGAATATTGTGGGGAATAAAATGTGGCCAGTGATTCTGCAAATAGGAAAACATTGAGAATTCAATACAAGCATGTATGGCAATAAGCTTTGTAGACAATGGTAGAGAATAGTAAAATAATGTTCCAGACCAGGACAGATGTATAATAACATCAGCATGAACGCGTATGTTACAGGAAGGTCACAGGTTTAAGAAAAGTTCTGCATTGCTTTAGGCGAAAAATGGTTGAAAATAATCAGTCTTCCTAATTGCAAAATTATGCTGCTGTGTAAAGTACTGCATGCAAGGTCCAAGTTCCATATTAGATAGGCCTGTCCTCTAACTTCTTTCGTTTAACTTCCTCATACTACATACATTGCTCTCATCTGCATCATTAGAGAGAGGCATTAAAAGTGAAGATTGGGCAGAGGGTGATACCTAATAGCAAAGCTGCTGGGGGTGGTGGCCCCTTGCCGTCAGGGTGTCAAAATAATGGAGTAAACGCAGGTTCCTTTTGAGCTCCAGGGAAACCCCATTCACTCCAGATACTGACCCAGCCTCGACCTATTATCGTAGGCTAAAATGCTTTGTTCTTGCTTCACAGTAATGGTTAGCACAAAATAATGAACTCCTCTCCACCAATAGACTGCCCGGTTCTCAGTTTACTGACGGTTTCTTACATGATGCTATGGGTGACTTGTCACTGACCATGTGATGAATGCGTATAACGTGCAAAATAACGTATAGCCTAATGCGGAAATTCTAAATTACATACGTATTACCATAACAACCTAATTTGTAAAAACTAAAAAGCCACACTCTCCATTGATTATGACTCTTTTTTGTGATTTAGATGTCATCAAATGACTAGAAAAATATTATTACTGTAAAGAATCAACAGTATTGCATTTCTCTAACTTAAAAATTAACCTCCAACTCAACAATCACATGGTACAAGATAATTAATTCTAAGTTTGCTTTAAAAACGGTAAGTCGTTGTGGCCTCTTCTCGTGAACACATGGTCCTTGCTTGGAGTAAAGTGGAGGTAAGGGCAGTTTCTTTAGGAGTCCCTGAATGGTGTGAAAAGACACCCCTCTTTCTTTTGAACGTCTGGACACTGTTGGAGTTGCCCCTTCCCCACTTCCCAGGGTCACAAAAAGCATTGGTGTTTCTGAGTGTTGCCACGGAAGTTTAGTCCACACAGCTGTCCCAGTACCGTGGAAATGAAGTTATGCCCCTTGTCAGCAATGTTTGTGAGACCTCACCCTCCTCCCCTTATTCCTAACCCTCACTTGTTCATTTCAAAATGGACTCAAAATGGAGTTCCTCATAGGCTGGGCAAAAAGACGAGAAACGCCGCATGAAGATTTACTCTAACCATGTAACATTGGCTAAATGTATTAATGTATTCAGTTGTGTAAATGTCCCTGCTACATAACTAAACTGAAATACACTGCACATGTACCGTATAAATGTTGATTATTTCAAGGTTATACAGCACATTTTCTTAAGGCAACCCTGAGGCATGCAATCATCAAGTGTAGCTTGATTAGGTTGTTTTGATTAGGTACTTTTGCATGTTTAATTTATTCATCTTGGACTGCGGTTTAGCAGCACCAATAAATCATTTGTTGTGTGGCTTGGTGCATATTCCCGGTCTGTTTGTCTGTGAAATAGAAAACAATGAATGACCCTAACGCTTAACCCCAGATACACCCCCACTCCTCCTCTCCATTGTCCTTCATCATAAATCAGCCCCTCCCCCATTTGAGACAGTTTGCATCTCTCCTGGTAACCCTTCTTGCTATGCACACCACATTATGTGGCCCATAGCATTTATTCACTCCACTCTGAAGGCCAGTTTGTTTATTTTTGACAAACCACCATCTGTCCAGTTCAACGGTGTTGCATGGCCAAAATGTGTAACTACAGTATCCACGTTGTCTTGTTTGCGTAAATTGTCTTCCTTTTCACTTCCTTTGGGCTCATTTAGTTTGGCAAACAATGTTTAATTGCACTTAATGTTTTTAATAAGGGTGTTGACGGTCACTGGCTGTGGGCTTTAGGAAGTAAAGCTGTCAAAAAATATGATTAAATAATGGGATTTGTGGCTTTGTTGGGTGAATGGTTGGTGGCAAGGTTTGTTTCCTGTGTTTATTTGAGTTATTGTGGCCATGTTGATCCTTCTGTTTCAGCATGGGAAGCAAAACTACTTGTCTAGTTTCCTTTGTTTTTCAAAAGTGAAATGGACAAAGGACAGTGGATGGTCTGGAGGGCCTGAATGACTCATACCATTATTGTGAACAATCCAAATAATATGCCCCTTACAATAATAGCCCAAGCATGCATTTTGACATACACTGACAATTATGTCATTATTCTTGAAGGGATCATTTAAACCAAACTGGGAGAAGAAAAAGCACCACTGACTTTATGGGAATACGGTCTCCTACAGCTCCCCTTTCTTACGTGTGTATATGAAGTGCCTATACATTGTGTTTGTCTATGATTGAAGTGCCACTTGACTCTAACAGGATCACTGCCATCTCATTTTATTGCTTACTGTAATTTAACAGCAAGAAGAAGCATTAGTCATTTATCTGATACCTTTGTCTAAATCCAGAGTACAATGATCAAAGCATCCTGCTTAGTTTGAGTAAGCCATTACAAGATAATACACTTTGTCTTAAATTCAGTGCCGGTTCTGTGTGCTAATGACAAAGCCTGGTGTTTCTACATAGCTCTGGCTCTACATGGGAACACAACACAACACACAAAACAAAGCACAATACTATCCTAGCACTGAAGGCAGTGGTGTTTCAATCTTTCTCCAGAATCCCTGACTCCACCTTTGAGGCATTGTGTGTTTAAGCATTGCGTTCCAACACAAAGGCCCATAAATATGACTTTCAGTGCAACAAGTAGACCAAATAGATGAAAATGCCAATACATTTTGCATCATTCCCTGATGTATGCACTGCCAATTGAATTAGCATGAAGACAAAATATCAACACCAATTCACATACGGTATATATATAATAGAGATGATAAATGCAAGGTATAGAATTAGTAAATGCAGACATCATTGATAACGTGACAATATTTTCTTATATGTTTAGAAAGTTATGGAAGAAGTCGCCGCATACAAAATTATATTTTTGGAACAAATATTTATTTCAAGGTTTGTATGGTCATTTGCTATCTTCACTGAGCCAAAACAAACCAATTCCCATTCCTCTTTATCTGTGTGACTACCACTAACAAAACCATGGGGTGAGGAAAAATAAACTATACAGATCTGTCCTTGCTCAAAGTGGGCTTTAGCTCCCCCATGGGGAGCAGACTTTCTCTTGTATGTTTGAACAGTTTTCAGGAATTAACAGCTTACACCTTTAAAAAAACATTCTTGTTTGCAAAGTCAAGTGTATCATTTCCACAGAACAGAACGTTTTTTTACACCATATTTGCTTTTGGACTTAAACCAATTTTAGTGGATCAAATAAACACTAGCTATAATGCGGTTTGTGGAGAAAGTCTTGGTGCAGTTGTCAAATAGACATAATAAAGAATGTATAAATGGAGAAAATATAAACAAATATATAGAATCTGATATGAACTTTAATACCAGGCATAATTCTTTCTATTGCTGCAAATTGATTTAAGAGAGGCCTATAGCCATTACAGTGCAAATTACTTAGCAATAATAAACAGAAACAATTCATAGATTATACTGTACAATTAGACTTTACATATACATACAAAAATAACATTTCCTTCAAGTTGTCTTAATATACATTATACTGTACTTTTATTGTTGAAGCTTGAAACTATTGACCTGATCACACCACAGTCTAAGCCCTGCCTATATGACTAATGTGCAAATCTTTAAGGAAAAAAAAAGGAAAAGAAAAAGTTTGTAGATACATTTTCGCAATTGAAAATAAGCGTTTATAAACAAATTAATGTAATTGTGTGGTCAGAAAGATTCGAAGTGTAAACATTGTTAATGTTTGTGTGTGATGTGTGTCAACTACATTCAAATACATCCATTACATAACTAAAAACTGGATAAAAAGACAAAGGCTGACTGGTAGCAGCATTTCAGATAATTTTGCTTAGAACCAAGATGGTGGTCACGATATTAAGAATACCCAGACACGGCGGTGGACCGCTAGAACTGCCCACGTGTGGATCATCCTCCGGGTCCAAATAGTCATCTTCAGAATACTCTTCAGAATCTGAAAGACCACTGCCTGCCAACATGTCATTTGAACCGAAGCAAAACGTTTTCATGCTTATTTTAATGTATTCGCATATGTTTCTTTCTGTGCCATCGCACACACAAGTGTCTAGCTGTTGAGCTTTGGGTATGGAGCGCATACTGGCTATAACTTTCCTACATCCATCTGAACAGCGCTCCCCTCCAAAAAGTTTACGACAATGAAACAGATAATCCCGCATAGCTGAGCTGCAATGCAAGTCTGTCTCGCATTGTCTACGGGCTTCGGTACAACCCATGTTTCTTGTTCTGGGTAAGCAAGGTTCTATGGATTGTTTTGTGTTTCTACAAACCGGGTCCGAAGCGCAGTCGCAGTCCTCCAGTGCTGCCCCACTTTCAGTGAGGTTTAATTGAATGATGGAGGATATACAATGACTGGGGCATTTATTTCGATCGCCGTTGAGCACCGAAGCACATGCATAAATGTATTGATCGTATGCAAAATGACATTCAGGCTCTCCATGACACTTCATGATGGCTTGCCAGCAGACCAAGCGACGACAATGGCAACCCACACAGACACCGAGCAATATGATGAACAGGCCGTTTAATAACAAATCCCATATCTTCGTTTGTTTCATCAACCTGGCCAAATCTGCCATTTCGGCGGCGAGTGAAACTTAAAAAGTCCAAACTTCAGCATAAGGACCGCATTAGTTCCTTTGTAAAGTCAGACGTATACATTATCCACATCCATAGATCGGCTACATCTCTCTCCATTAATGTGAAAAGTTGCCTTCAGGTCTCGTGATGGCTTCCCCCCATTTCGCAACGACTTTCAGAGTGTGATTAGTCTTCTTTGTCAAACTACTGATGCTGTTCGACAACCCATCTCAACGTCGCCAGGCTCAACATAGAAGACGACGTAGAATTGACTAGATTCTGCGAGGTTACTGTAACGCCCCGTCCTATTGGTCAAATCAACTGTCGTAAAGCAAGCACGTCACTTAATTAATACAATGCCGAACAAATGTATGAAGCACATGTATTTTGCATTAGGCCTAATCCTACTTTTTTGTTCAGGCTAAACACCACATTTCTGCGTCCATCATATACGAGGGGTATTCCAGTTGTGCAATACACACCATGCTTTTGTATAATTCTATCTGAGGACATTAAAACGTTTATTTAACAGAATGATTTTTATGCAGATTCCTGAATTGAGGCTGCCCTTTGATTATCAATAAAGTAGGCTACTAATAAATAATTAATCAACTAATAAGTATCTAAGCATAGGCTATAATAGCAAATCACTCTCATTATCAGCAAGTGCTGATATTTATGATATCACCATTTCACCTAGGCTTTTAAACCTTCTACTATAAGGCAAAGCTAAGTATTTAGACAAGTAATAATGTGCAGTGCTGTGTAACAAGATATTCCCAAGGACTGCATAAGCATAAGCACATACTGACATGACAGCTCAGAGCTTCAGTAGATAGTCTCCAGACGTGGTTTGAAGCTGGGTAAGATCCAGAGCCTTCACATGAAAAAAGTAAGTGGAAACAAAAACACATTGACTGCCTTATAAACTATGTTCATCAGTGTTACATCCTGTGTTAAATAGTTTTTGTTTAAGAGTGTCTCAAGCACTATAGTGCAAAGCAAGGAAACATCAAGTGTTGATTAACTGACAATGAGCATACTCGGCAATTGTCTGCAGTTATACAGTCTGGGGAGAAGCCAGTAATCCATCAGAAACACACACACACACACACACACACACACACGCACGCACGCACCCACACACACACACACACACACACACACACACACACACACACACACACACACACAAACACTGTGTAGGTTCTGACCCTGACAAATTACTTTAGCTTGACCACACATACAGTATACTGTCTGTCCACACTCAAGCCAATAGAAAGAACCCTGTTCCAATTAGAGATTAAAGGATTCTATGTGATTCCAGAGTTTTTCATGCCTTCACTACTACGAATTTATGAATTTGGCAGAGATTTATTCCACTTGGCTTACTGAGGCAGCATGACATAGATGAGTTAATTAAAGTGCAATTGCACCCTAAAATTTGTTTTTTGAGCTGTAAACCTAATATGACTGAACTCTGATGAGACACATCAGTGCTGGTGTTGACAAAATATCAGTTTTTAGAAACATTTTTCTAAATTGTAGTGGGTGGAGTCAGGCTCAGAGCTGGGGTGCAGTTACACTTTAATAATATCAAATATATACATAAACTCCTTATATAAAATCCTTAACTTCTAAATAATTAACTATTTTTACCAGTAATTGCAATGCTAATGACCTTAGCAAATGGTAAAAATATATTCCATTATGTAGAAAATGGAATGGGAGCTGATTCGTTGCTCTGCATAATGCTTCTTCATACAGTATGTGATTATATATGTATATATTATAATATGCCACCTAAAACATTTTTTACAAGGTGTGTGAGAATGATAACATTATTTCTTAGATGACATTTGTCTTTCTGAACAAACTCAGTATTCAGTTGGGCCTCCACTTGCATTTGCACTTTAAGGGGTAGTAGTGTATAATGCATAGCAGAACCAAATCGCCATCAGAGTTGGGCTACAGCCATGCCGGGACAAGGCCCAGTTATGAGAGTAGCCAGCATGTCTATGACATCTAGAGTTACTTTAATCCCACCTAACATTCTGAATGTGAAGAGATACAGTGAACACTAATGATTGTGACGCTAGACGCTTCATAAACAGTCCAGTGTCCTCCGTTATTTTAGAGGGGAGTGCGTTGGTTCTGTAAACCGTACATGCGGTTGCTTATGGCGACTATATATATATGGCATATAATAACTATTCTAGAATTGGAATGTGGTTCTCAAGAATAGATTAGCTGACAAAAGAGGAGACTAGCGGAAGAGAATGTCTGTCTATGCGCAAGCATTTCAGCTAATACACAAACTCTGCATTGCCATGATCATTCGCTGAACTTGGAAGCGCCTCCCAAGATTTGGGGTGGTGGGGGAATAACTTCATACATTTGCCAACTGCTTTTCTCTTGCTCTTTCTTGTAACAGGGACCTCTGCTTATTTTCCTGCTCCATAGGAATACATTGGTCTACCAGGGACTACCCCTGCCAGGGACTACCCCTGGTAGATCAATGCAATCAAATAGGGAGGGGTGAATATTTTATAAGTCCCACCGCCTGACGTCCAAGCCCCCGTTGTCGGTCCCCACGCCTGTCTATGTGCACCCTTGCCCGGCCTATGCCCCTGTCTTCCCCGCCTGACCTCCAGGCCCTCACTGGCCCATCCCACGCCCACCTAGTATTTACTGGCTCATGGAAATTAAGAGTTATATGTCCTATTCATTTATTTGAATCTACTATCATTTCCACACACAACAGAATCAAATATACAGTAGTAAGGGCATCTAATGCTTATGAGGGCACCTTTGAACATTTTCTGTTACAAATACAGCATTTATTTTGAGGCAGACTACAATTATCCATCCATCCTCATCCACTTATCTGTAGTCCGGTCGCGGGGGCAGCAGCTCCAGCAGGGGACCCCAAACTTCCCTTTCCCAAGCCACATTATCCCGTGATCCCGAGGCGTTCCCAGTCCAATGTGGAGATATAATCTCTCCACCTAGTCTTGGGTCCTCCTTCCAGCTGGATGTGCCTGGAACACCTCCCTAGGAAAGCGTTTAGGGAGCATCCTTAATGCCCGTACCACCTCAACTGGCTCCTTTCGTAAAGGAGCAGCAGCTCAGAGGAACTCGGAGTAGAGGCAGAATGCATTCATATATTTTTCTATATTAAGGTATAGAACCATTACAATATAATAACATGGGCTTTTAAAAAATGTTTAGCCTATACTGTAATATTATAGCTCTACAGGCAAAATATTGGATCCATGTCTGTCCCTCATGTAAATCAGGCCTGATATGTTAAGTGCCTCCCTCTGTGGCCAAATCATTGGCTACTATACAAAGCCAATGATTTGGCTTTGTATAGTACAAAGACTTCAAAGTTAATGAATCTCCCCAAAATACACATCAGGCTATAATGACAATTTAAGACACATATCTCTGTTACAGTGCATGTGTTCGTGCGTGCGTGTGCATGCGTGTGTGTGCGTGCGTGTGCATGCGTGTTCATGTCCAGGCCAACCTTTTTTTTTCTTCAACCCATTTTGTCTTATAAACAAGACACATTGAGGCCGGAGTTTTTGTGCTTAACAGAATAGATTAGGAACTAGATATACCCTAAGACAGGAAAAGCATTACCATGTTACTATCTACACCGTCTCAACTCAGAATGTGGGACTATGCAGGCAGGCACACAAGGCTGTGAAAAAGTTTGTACAGGAATGTTTAAATCCAGACAGAACTGGATATGCCATTACCAATGAGGACGGTAAAGCAATTATGAAGGTTGAGATTAATGATACCTACATTTAAAGGAAATCTGCATAGCCTAAACTACCATGGTTTTAATATAGCATTAAATTGTATTAATTGTCATAACCCAGCTGATCAATTACCTAGTTATGTTGTTTTAACCACAAAGGACGCATGTAATACCATGCTCTCTATATTAATATATATTGAAATGTCAGTTACAACTGAACAATAGCCAATACCAGAGATGGGGTATTTATTTTTATTTTGTGTGAATTTTCCTCTCTTAAAAATAACATTCCTCTTGAAGGAAATACCTGCTCAACACAGGTATTGGATATAGGCCACAACAAGAATGCAACACAGAGGAGCCATTGTCTCAAAAGGGCAACTTGGAAAAAATCCTGCACATCTTTGAACAGACCACTGCTGTTTGAACTTCTGTGTGAAAGAAATGCAGTATAATCTGGTGATTCAATACTATGAAAAAGAGGGGGGTCATCTTTTTCTAAACATTCATCAGTTATCTGTGTCTAATTTGGTAATGAGACCAGGCTGCTAAACTGTTTAAGGATTCATTGAGTTTGCAAACCCACAGAGATAGAATCACGTACACGCTCTTCCCAGAGACAAAAGCAGAGCATTTGATGCCAGGACCTCAATTCCATTGTGCATTGTAACCTAGTCCTGGTTGCCTGTGAATGTGGGAGACGTTATAAGACCAAACACATGCAAATGTTGTGTTAGGCAACAGCAAAGATTTCATCTGATGCTGGGTTTTAATTAATGACACATGAAACATATTTTGTTGAAGGCCCAGAGGTAATGAAGAGATGACTATAATGTGCTGTTGTTTGCATGTTGTTTGCAGGGGAGGGGCCAGACAAAGAATGGTTCAGAAGACCCTTATGCAAGATCATCTCAGAGGAGAGGTTATCCTGCCCGGAGGAAGCCCGGGGCCCCCGTCTGGAGCCAGGCCCAGAGGGAGGGCTCGTTGGCGAGCGCCTGGTGGCT
>JAODUH010005257.1:0-10243 GCA_027564835.1 Typhlichthys subterraneus | reverse complement strand
TCGTTATAATGACCAATTAATTTGAATCAGCTGCGTTGGAGCAGGGAGACATCTAACACATGCAGGGCTGCGGCCCTCTAGGACCAGGATTGGGGAACCCTGCTATATGTAGTTACTGTATTCCACTCAAGGTGTCATTTTCAATAAAGCAAGCCACTTGTGATGACTTCATTTGATCTTACCCTTTTCAAACTGTAGCCAGCATGGAAGATGATAGGAGGCAGCAAAAGGTTGAAAAATACTTCTGGGTCAAACGTTACCTGAGGATAAATGTATGTTATAAGAGGAAAAAACAGACCTAACACCTATACATTGTTACGGTCCTATTCTACATAATTGGCTGGGAATAAAATACCAAATTATTATTATTTTTTAAACATACAAGCACCTCAGTGTACATTTTTAGTAGGGTAAAAGATAACAAGATTGTATGGATTATTCAGGTTAGACAAATACCAGTTGCTCTCTATGGGTTCCCCAAATCATTTGAGTTCTAATATTGTGAGACTATTCTGATCTCACAAGATCCACGTGTTTTTGTATGCTCAAATAAAAATAAATAACCCAGCACATTTGCATCCAGTTAAGTAGTTCTATTGATGATGGCCTCAAAGAGGACCTGCATTTCTTTCAAAGATGTTATGAATTTGGCACTGGCAAAGTGGAGATGGTGTCAATGGGATAATTATTTCCTTTGCCTTTCTTAGCATCTCATCATCTTGAACTTGGTAGCCCTTGCCACGACTGACTTGCCCCTTCAGAGTGTACTCAAAGTATTTCCCGCTGACGTTGACCAGAATGGTAGCAGGACTAGCATTGACGGCACAGCTCAGGGTTGTGTTATTCATGTTCTGGGGTACATGAACCCCAAATCGTAGGATCACGCCCACTAACAGACCTTAAACGAGACATGAAGAGAGATGCGGGAAAAGTTAGTGGTTTGCTAAAATGTAATAAAAGCAGGAATATAATCAGCATGTAATTTACATTCAACAGCAATATCAGTGTGAGTGGGTGCACTTAGGTAAATACAAAGAGGTCTACCATGTTTTACGTCCTTAGTCGAGCTGCAATATGCAGACTAGCAAAGAAAACATCTAGCCAAACTAGGGTTAAATAACAACACATGCTTCACATCACAAGCTCGTTACATGTCTTGTAATGTTGATATCTGATAATTAACGTATTAAATAGCTACGGTACAAGCATTTACAGCCATCATCATAACGTTGATCGGGGTTGATCGAGGTTTTGTGACCTTACCATAAATCATGGCAAGTCCAGTTTCATGGATGAATCTGAATCGCCGGTGCTTGAACAGCCATATAGTTAAAATTGTGAGTGTTAAGAGCATTATGAATATAAGAAGATTGGCACTGTCTTGTCGGTGGCTTTCCTCGGCCATTCTTTCAGTTGCAACATTGTCCATGGTGGTAGTGCTCTCACACTGGATCCCAACAAACAATATACCGGTACTAAAGAGAAATTGAAAAAATCGTTGTGTGTTCGACAATTTAACACCAAGACAGTATCTTGATGTAAATCCCATTGTGACTGTCAGTAGCCTAATATGCTTACATTTGATAACAAATACAGGGCAAGCTAATAATTGCTACAGCCTAGATAGATCAACGATTGACACCAACATAAACATGGCTCCATCAAAACATTGATACTTCCGGTACTTCAAAATAAAATAATATATATATTTTTATATTTATATTATATTTACAACCAAAGTTCAAACTTTCCAAGTAGGCTTACTTCTCCTGCGTGGTAACATCACATAGACTACATCAGATATTGCAAATGCTTACATACTTTTTTCCCAAACAGATACATTTAATTTTAAAACTTATAAAAAATATGTAGTACAATGTACAGGTGCATCTCAATAAATTAGAATATTGTGGAAAAGTAAAAAAGTAATTTAAATAATACAATTGACAAAGTGAAACTCATACATCGTGGATTAATTACACACAAAGTGAAATAGTTGAAGCCTGTATTTGTTTTAATCTTGATGATTACAGATTGCAGCTCATGAAAACCTGAATTTCAGTATCTCAGAAAATTCGAAAATTGTGAAATTAGTGCAATATTGTAGACTCGTTATAATCAGCTAATTAACTCCAAACAACTACCCATTCATTAGAATCAGGTGTGTGGAAGCAGGGGGACATCTAAAGCATGCAGGGCACCGGCCCTCCAGGACCAGGATTGCCCAAACCTGGTCTAAATCATCAGGCTTCACCATGTTTGTGAAGCCTGTCTTGACAGTCATTGACACCCTCCACAAGGACGGAAGGCCTCAAAAGATCATTGCTGAAGAAGCTGACTGTTCACAGAGTGCTGTATCTAAGCATTTTCATAGAAAGTAAAGTGGAATTAAAAAGTAGGAAAAGGTGCACAAGCAACAGGGAACACCAGAGCCTTGATATGAATGTCAAGCGAAGGCCATTGAAAAATATGGGGCTTCACATGGAGTGAACTGAGGCAGGAGTCAGTGCATCAAGAGCCACCACGCACAGACGTATGAAGGAAATGAGCTACAACTGTCTCATTCCTCGTGTCGAGCCACCCCTGAACCAGAGGTAACAGCAGAAGTATCTTACCTGGGCTTAGGAGAAAAATAACTGGTCTTTCGCTCAGTGGTCCAAAGTCCTCTTTTCAGATTAAAGTGCATTTCCTTTGGCAATCAAGGACCCATAGTCATGAGGAAGTGGAGAGGCACATAATCCAAGTTGCTTGAAGTCCAGTGTGATGTTTCCACAGTCAGTGATGATTTGGGGAGCCATGTCATCTTATGTCATCGTCATTGATGAAGATGAGAGCCAAAGACCCAAAAATGCAGACAACTTGCCTTTTTCCACTGGTTTTATGTCACATTCGAATTTTATGAAATACTAAATTTGGGGTTTTCATGAGCTGTATGCCATAATCATCCAGATTATAACAAATGTACAATTGCGTACGATTGCACGTATGTGTGTTATTGAGGTGTATTTTGGGAATTCAAGTAATTTTTGTGACAAGCTGCATATTGGTGATGTATAGACTGAAGAGTTGACATATGAGATATATCACAATGCCCTTTACAAATAACCTTCTCTGTAACTCTGAAGGTTCTGCTAACAGGAAATAAAAACCCACAAACGCAACAGGAAAGAGGAAACGAGCATTAGACACCCATCAGATCATCATAGAGAAGCATCTGCTGAAGAAACAAGGACATTGGTTTTAGTGTGCCACGATGCACCTTTTACTTTTCATTCTTCTTTACTTTACTGGCTATGTGTTTGCCCAACAACCTTCTGGTAAGAAATACTAACATTGTAGTACAAAGTCTTTATTTAAATTATTTATAATTATCCATGTTCTATTACTGATGCCAGCCATTAAAATAGTTAGAACACTTATATTGTTTAATCAATATCTCTGTGTTACTAAAATACAACCAAAAAGTATGTATTTTTTTAAGGATTTAGTATGATTCCCTTTATTTTAATTATTGATATAGAATTGTGAAAATAGTCTTATATATTTCAGTCATATATCAAATTGATCAATATACTTCTGTATCAACCTACAGTATGATACATTTAACAATCTGAAATAATAATAAAAAATGGATATTTAATGGTTGATTTTTGTAATCAAGAGACAGGAAGTATTTAACAGTAGGCGTACATAATACACAATGTATTTAATATAATAATATTACAGTACACTTACTATTCTTATCTTGATACATAACATTAGTCTATACTAACTTGACAAACAACTAATTTCATGTTTGTAAATTCCCATGATGAGTTCACTTCCTTATTGTGTGGGATACAATACTGTGTGTGTGTGTGTGCGTGTGTGTGTGTGGGCACGCGCAAGCATGCATGCTTATTATGCACATGCACCAACGCATGTGTCTTGTACGCATAATTCTTGCATTCAAAATCTTATTACTTAAATAGTGTGTTTTGTATATGCCCATATTTGTGCACACGTTGTGTCTCTGGCAGTGGATTGTATGGTGATGAATTTGGAGTATGTGCACTGTACCTGGAATGGACAGGGAGTCCCACATGTTAATTACACCTTCTACAGCAGGTAAGGTATCCTATAGTTTTTGGGTCTCTAAGTAAGACAAGTATTATTTAAAGTTAATTTGTGTTTATGTGCAGCAGAATGCTAGCCTGGCTCCACCCAACTATGCTCTAAGCTCAATATCTTTTTGCTGAGATTACAGTCTGGAAACCCTGTTTGCTTTAGCATTCGCACAGCCACCCTGCTGGCGGCCCAATCAGTGTGGGTTAGTAAAATGACATTGAAGACGATGAAGTCAAGCATGTTTCAAAATGGTGGTAGAGCTAGATAAGGCGATCAAAACAGTTGTAGCAATGCTGATTGGTCCAGAACTGTCCAACAGTTTCAAAATTAACCAGAGGTCTACGACCAGTAGGAGGAAACGACTGCGAAAACTTCCCAATGGAGCGTGGCTGGTTACACCAGACTAGCAAAATGCAGCTCATTTTCAAGACTGTGTATATCAGAAGAGAGAGTTTGTGTGTGTTATATATAACTGGTCTCATACAGTATTTTCTATATTCAGGTTCCATCACACAGAGCTCATTGAGTGTGCCACATATATCTTAGTAAACAGCTCTGTGATAGGATGTCAGCAGCCCTTTGAAAAGCTTATGCAGAGGCGATTCGAAACATATTACACAAAGCTGAAGCATGGCAACAACAGTTTTCATCAACAACATGACGATCTAAAATCAAAAGGTACATGTTACATCATACATTTGCATTGTCTCACGGGGCTATATATATAATGTTTGGATGTAAGAAAGTAGTTTTGCCCTACACATTGAACCATGGGTAACAATATAAATCCAATTCTAAATATCCAAACTGTTGCTGTATTTTCTTTTGCAGTAAAGCTCAATCCTCCCGTCAACCTGACCGTAATAAATGGCACAGACTTCAACTTGTGGTTCTACTGGAACCGCAGTCATACCTCTGATTGTGTAGAGAGTGAGATTCGCTACAGAACCGATTACAACAATTGGGAGGTTGGTTGGTCAACATTTAGAACTAAAAGGACAGGATATATATATACCAAGAATTAAGTCAGAAACCTTCATATTATTCGTCATCTTGTGTTTCTTTACCAGAAATGTCATCCGTTTTTTGTTACTCTTCTCAACCTTCTGCTTCCCCTACAGACAAGTAAACTCAGTCTTAGAAAACAAAGTTTCACTATCAACTTGCCATCCAGCAACTACCGGTATGAGCTGCAGGTCAAGAGCAGGATTGATTCATCCTGTGCAGAATCCAAGATGTGGAGTGACTGGAGTCAGCCTGTGTTCTGGGGCTCGATGAGGGAGAACAACAGTACAGGTACAGTGAATAATGTATTAGATAGTTTTGTATATACACTGCATATGTAAATATACACACAGCAAAAATATAAACACGTTCGACATTGAAGTCAAAGATCTTATGACAAAGATTTCACACACAAGGCTTACTCTGACATTTGTTCACCAATTTGTTAACATCCGCTTAGTGAGCTCTTCACCTTTGATGTTAATAACTGCTTAATGCAGTACACATTCTGTACCTGTCCCATCAGTATGCTTACATATAGCCGTGGAAAAAATGAAGAGACCACTTCACATTTAAAAGGCATATACAGTAATAGGATAAATACACTGAAAATGTAACATAACAAACATTTAAATGTATATAAATATATGTAAACCAGTATATGTAAAAATACATATATTACATGTAAATTAAAATAAAATAAAATGTATAAATAATAAAACCAGAGAAATTGCTGCCATGGTCTCTTAATTTATTTCCATGGCTGTATATACATTATGTGAATATATGTATACATTCATGAGGAGTTTACTAGTACTACTCTACAGATCAGACATGAGTAGAATCACAAGTAGGTGCAGTATGTGGGTTACGACGTGTTCCTATGTGAACATGTTGGTTAAGTTTGCACTCATTTTTGGTTCTCGTTTTATTGACAGATGCAGACTTATCCAGTATTTTCTACCAATGATTGTATAAATATTACAGAATTCACAACTATAAACATGTGTTTCTAAAGCTTTATATACTGTTTGACTTCTTAATCAGATACTCGACCCAGAGGACCTACATACATGCAGACCCTGGTGGTGTCTTTTACGAGTGTGTTCATCCTCTTCATAGCTTGCATCATTTGTATGCAGCATGAAAGGTTTGGTCACAGATTTTCCTTCCAAAATAATAGTATAATATATTATATAATTACTACAAAAACACATTATCTGTCTTCTACAGGATCAGAATCATCCTGGTACCAATTATCCCGAATGCGGGAAAGAACTTGGATAAAATCCTGATTGATGGCAATGTGGAGGTATCATGCTGACTCTTTATGTGCCATAGTACACAGTGCTGAAGCAAGAAAAATGTTTTCAGGGTTTCTGCTTTACCTTTATCTATTAACGTGTAAAATGTAAAAACTCCCCAATACTAAAGAAAATACTATCAACAGAATCAATAAATCAATAGAATAGGATGGCCTAGTGGTGTAGGGTTGCTATTCGGAAGGTCAGAGGAACGAGTCTGGATTTGACCTGTAAGCATACCTGAGCAAGATGCCTAACATCTACCTCGATACTTGCAATTGTTCTTATTTTAGATCAATTAATAAAAGCAAATGTTTCAAACATACATACATAAATACTGTGTTCATAGTCAAATAATGGTCTCATTTTATTCAGACAGCCAAGTACAATTATGTGGGATTACTGTTGTAAGCATAATGCGACCTCTTACATTTTCACATCTCCGCTTTTTTAAAGGACTGGCTTCCCATCTCTAAAGGTCTAAAAGAGGGGTTCAAAGCTAACTTCAATGAGCGAGCCTGCCCTGTTCGCGAGTACAACCGTCTCCCACAGTCTGCTAGTGAGAGCTCTGATTGCTCCGCCTGTTCAGTGACCACCAACCAAACCAATTGCTCTGTGTCAATTCCTGCAGATGAATCTGAGTGCCTATCAACTTCTTGCTCTTCCTCCACTTCAACACTTGCTGTCTTGTCTGAAGAAGAGCAGATTCATGTTTAGACATCCGGGCTTTCTCAGAATGCTATTGTACTTTTTAAAACGTCATGTACACCATTTGTAACTGAATGGAAGAAATTATTACAAAATGTGTTTTTGTTATAACTTCCCTTCATGATTAATTTGTCATTAATATGCATTGTAATGCTAAATAAAATATAGAGCTCATGTGCATACCTTTATCACAGCATAACAAAATTTAATTTTTCACCAAGATGCCCAAAGGAGGACGAGCTCTTGAAAACTTGTGATTCCAGATCCTTCCAGATACCTTGATCAATCATTAAATGTACCCAATTGACCTAATTTTGGATTAAATATCTAGTTAGTTAAAAGCTTTTAATAGTTCCAAGAACACATTTTAAGACTAGAGGTGATTGTGCATTTGGTGCGGTGGCACCAAGGCTATGGAACTCTCTCCCTTTAGACCTGAGAGCCTTAGATTCTGTGGCCGCTTTTAAAAAACAGCTCAAGACACATCTTTTTCAGCAAGCTTTTAATTAGCAACATAGTGTTATGTTTTTGTTTTATATTATAATGTACTATTTTGTACGGTGTAGGATTTTATTTATTTGCATTGCTTTTACTGGACAGCACTTTGTGACCATTGTCTGTGAAAGGTGCTCTATAAATAAACTTCACTTACTTACTTACCCATTTTTCATGATCCTGCTTACAGATAAACAAACCAAGGTGAACACACAAAATTCTTGATTAAAATTGAAAGACTTATGGGGAAACAAATCATTAATTGGGCAATTCAGGCATGTCATTTGACACATTGTCATGCAATTTAATTTGATACTAAGTATCTCAGATGTGATCTGCATTATCCCCTTGATTTGCCTTGCTCTTTTAAGCATTTATTTCATTTTTCACATATCAATAAATTTGAAATGGTATGATTCTTATTTTCCTTTAAGACACTAAGAAATGTTCTAAAATAACATATTGCATTGCAATACTGACTGCTGCAGCCCTTTGGTGGTGTTATCATCAATATCTTTCAGTTGTGTGGTGGAACATCTTTGGGATTCTAAAACACAGGTGTTAAGTTTCATTATGTTTGACTTTTTATACTTCAGTTAAAATCATTTATAAGTAAGGAGTGCTTTACAGATTATTGTTCCTATATATTAAGTTGTGCTTTTAAACTTCTTAAACATTTTAGGCATGCATTCATAACACAAGCATCCTGTTTATTTCTATTAACAGGATGTTCAAGAAAATATTATTTAAATGGAAATAAGATGAGCAGATATCACATCAGATCTGAGAAACAAAGATAGGCTAACACAGAAACCCACAAAGCTGGTTTTCTTTTCTTATTATTTTATTGTTACTACTATATCATTTATAAACAATAGGCCTAGGTATATCAACATTCTACAGTATATTCCTAAAGAAATGTGCATAACATGAACATAACATTGACAATATATAAAGTAAAACATTAAATAAACAGAATATGGCTAGACGTAAAGTTTGTTGGCAGACGAGTTTCACAGATATTAATCAAGCCTAGTCCAAGACTAAAAGAAAAATTAATATTTATTTTAGTAAGGCTGTCTGTATAGGTTTAATACATGTAAAACTGCAGCATTAGCATATGAGACCTAAAAATGTATTAATGACAGACAGGATGACTATTAATATACTGTATTATGCATACATTAATGAGCCCATATTGCAAAGTCCATTGGGACTGATTTGAGAAAATGTGTTTTATAGCTTTCTAGCACACAACAAACCGGATGACAGCCTTCTGAAACGAAACAACTTATCAAATGACTGCATGCAGTGGAGGGCTGCTCGTTGATTCTTTTTGTACCAAGATGCAGCATATCGGTCTATATCTGTTTCTATACATTAGCTATGTGTTTGCTCAACCTCCTGGTAAGTAGGCCTATCAGAAATATCCTATATATTTAAAGATGTCTGTTTAATAATTATAGCCATATGGCCACGTTATGTGTTTTACTTTGGCACGGATGGCTGTGTTAGGCTATATGTTCTAAAATGATTACATTGTGGTTTTTATTACATTTAGTTGTGTCATCTGATTTCCAAAATTAACATTTTTACTTTAATTTAATTGTCTATTAAATATACTCAAATCAATGGCTTTTTGAGGCTTTGCTGCGATACCCTGTTCATGCTTATGTGTTCCTGACATCGGATTATTTGGTGTGCAATTTGGAGTACATTACACCTTCCAGAGGTACATTGCTGTGTTGTTGATCTAAATAATGTGATAGACAAAGCTCTTTTACCAGAGACACTTTGTCACCTTGTCTTAAAAAGTAGAGTATCCTATCTTCTCAAATAATAACTGGTTAAGTAGTTGACACTATAGTATTAATTATTATTCAAATTTAATATTTGTTTATTATATAATAGAATATATAATGTGTGTTTTGGCCTCATATGGTATTCTTTATCCAGGTTCTATCATGATATATTTAACTGAGTGTGCCACATATATCTTAGAAAACAGCTCAAATGAAAAAGGTATGCCTGCCATACATCATATTTAGGCTACATTGGTTAAAAATGCAGAGGGCTATCATGTCTGGACATACAGTACACACTTGTGATAACCGTGTAGGCCTACATATTTAACCATCAAAAATGTAATAAAATAAATCTCATACTTTTAAGTTAAAATATAGCCTAATAATTACAAGTTGGCACCATCTCAGAGCCACAAGGGGGCAGTGCAAAATCCCCTTAATAAAAGCATTTAAAGTATATTTATTAGAGTACATGTCCTTTTGAACATTGTTTCCCAGAATAGTAAAAATGTCATTATTCCAGATTTAACCAGATTTAACCAGTTATATGTCATGCAGTGATTCTTTCCCCAGTCAAAAATCTTCCTGTCAACCTGACTGTTATAAATGGTACAGACTCCAACTTGTGGTTCTACTTTAAACGCAGTTGTGATGACAGTCAGATTCGTTACAGAGCTGACTACAACAAGTGGCATGTGTTTGTTCAACTCTGATTAGTATATCATTCATTATCTTGTGTTTTTCGAACACCGTGGTGGACACCAGTGGTCAGGGAAGCCGTCCGACTGAAGAAGGAGGCCTTTCGGGATATGTTGTCCT
>JAODUH010005256.1:0-10245 GCA_027564835.1 Typhlichthys subterraneus | reverse complement strand
CTATATTGGAGCTAGCTTGTGTGAGTGAGAGAGAGAGAGAGAGAGAGAGAGAGAGAGAGAGAGAGAGAGAGAGAGAGAGAGAGAGTGTCTGAAAACATTGAGCCTTGCAACCCTGTCCAATTTGTCTGTATAGAGAGAACACATTAGAGACACAAAGGAGAATGCTGCAGGAGCTGTCCAATGCTGAAAAACACACTGAGAATACACTGCAGCAAGATGTGTGTGTGTGTGGATTAACTGAAACGGATAGGAAACCACTGGCATAATGGCAAAATAAACAGCTTGCCGGTATTTCTTTCTCCTCTGGGCCATTTCTAGGAAGTGAGTGACAGAGCAGCAACCAGTTCAGAGCTTCTCACGTGCCACCTGAGCCAGAACAAAGCAGCCTCGTGCCGAACTGCTCACACAAAGAAAAGACCAAGTCGAAGGAGAAAACAAATGTTAACCACCCCCATCCTTAAGTCCCTCCAGTGATGTGAAGATAGGTGTCATTAATTCAGCAGAAAAAAATCTGTTACCAGATGTCATCATTTATTTACAGTATTTAATAGGCAAAATGCGGTTTTTGAATAATACATGTGGTGTGGTGTGGTGTGGTGTGTGTGTGTGTGTGGTGGGGGTAGAGGCGGGCTCTTTGATAAATATGCAAGGGCTGGGCGGTCTGAGCAGATTCAGGTAAACTCTCTCTCTTTCTGCCAGCGGGCCTCCTGGGCTTTGTTTGCTCTGCCACTGGCCACAAAGACACAGCTGTGTCCGCTCATTAACTTGGCGCTGTGGAACAGTGCCGCATTCGCTGTGGTTAAAGCCAGAGCATTGTTACTCGCCATAGCTAGCAGCAGCCCACAGAGGGTGTCCCCCGGTCTGCGCTGCTGCAATTTATGCTGGAATAGCCAATGGACGCTGAGCTTCTCCAAAGCCGTCAATCAAGCAGACGAGACCCACTGGGGAAAAAGTGCACTGGCCATTAGAATATTTGAATACATTAGAAGCATGCTCTTGATATTCCCACTACAAAGGATAAAAAAGAAAATAAATGGTGACCAGACCTAATATAAAGTACAGCATAGATAGATATATACATACCCGCGAACACGGACATGATTTCACACGAACTGTACTAAGCACATGCTGAAAATCAATCATATGCCACCACGAGTGTGCTAAAAAGCAACACCAATTTGTCACATGCACAGTAAATCACCCATACCAAACGCCAAAAGAAATTCTTGAATATGTTAAACCCTGCTCTTGGGAGACTGAAGCTATATCCATTAATAACCACATAATTGTTATTAAATCTCATTGTTGTTAATTCCCCATAGAGGCCTTAATTAGTCAAACCCAAGCCCTGTTCCGATACAGCGAGTGCCGTGCCAAGGTTCCATGCAGACTGTGTTTATTTACAACAAGGCAGCTGCTGAACTGTAGAAATATTATTTCACCGTACAAGCAAAATTCCCTTTTCAATTGATTGACTTGGACACAGCTCAAGTGCAAAATGGAAATCTCGCCCGTTCAACAAGCTACCACCAGTGTCACGCTAAGCTGTGGGCAGCCAGGCAGGAAGCTGCGTTATTGGAATGTGAATAACGTATCCTCATGTAAACCACAGATAATGTCTCGAAATGTCTTCTCTCCTCCCCTCCATTTCTCTCCCTATCCCTGTCCTCCATTTTATCTCGAGGTGTGGTGACACCATGCTAAGCTGTTTTGGGCTCAGGCCACAGTTGGAGTGGGGCCACTATAGAGAACAGAGCTGCTCTCTGATAGAATATTGTTTTGTTGCAGGAAAACGTGACCTGTGAACTGACAATGCCATACAGTACCTGTGCACACGTTCGGTGAAAACGAAAACATTGAAAGGACTATTATCTATCGTACAAGAAAGGTCTATTAACTTGGGAGTGAGAGAGGGACGGAAAGAAAGTCAGACAAAGCGAGAGATGGAAATAGCAAGCTGCACACACAAAAAAAGGCCTTCAAACGCCTGAGATTGTGACTATTAGTTTAATGAGAACTCGGTAGAAAAGAAATGAGTGATTGTCCACCACACAAGTTATGGAGAAAAAAAATCAACACGCGCACGCACGCACGCACATGCACACAGCCCCATGCACATGGCTGCTCAACCAGGATGAGGGGAAGAGCTGAATGAATAATGCAGCAGGGTGCTTTTGATCTCTCTGGTGTCGCTTTGCATCAGCTGGGAGACAGCAGGCCATTGCTCCTTATCAGTCAGCTATCTCTGGCAATTGGAGGGGCCACACATAGGAATCACACATACTGTAGCTTGCACACAAACACACACACACACACACACACACACCTACCAATGCAGTGTTCAATATGTGTTTTGGGGACTCAGGATATGATTCCAGGGTAAGAAAAATAATTTTCTATTAAAATCAAATTTTATTAAGATATGTTACATTAGATTAATACTATACATGTACTCGTATTTGCGCAGCAAAAAAAGTGAGGGTCAACAGTCAAACCGTTTGGGAACCAATGTACTGGCTTCCTTGTGCAATATACACAACCACGCACTGAACTGTAAGCCAGCAATGCATAAAAACAGCACCGGAAAGACAGAGGGAAACTTTCCCTGGTAACTATTCCACAAACTGCTTGCTTGGATCTCTGCTAAATTTCCCTGGGGTTTATAAAACAGCTCCCCCTCCCCTCTCACACCGCCACAGTGGATCTGCTCAGAAGAAGACAAATAGGAAAGCAAAGCACAATGTTTTGGCGTTCCCACCCCCCTCTCCCACGCCAAGCATCATTCCTCATTGTCAGATAGCCCGAGAAGTGCATGTTGGGGTGCACAACCGTGGCGGAGGCGACAGACACACTCAGACACTCACTTTCATCAGTTCATAGCCCACAGCAGTTGTTTTTCGACAGCAAAAGTTTTCTCGAACAGAAATAATCTAGACCTATTTGACAAAGCAAGTGCCATCCAAGATAATGTCTGAGGTTCTCCTTTCAACGCGCTACGGATTACTGACAGCACTGACACCAGCGACTGACCTTCCTGTCGACTTGAACCCATCTAACAGCCTCCCCTCTGCCGAAAAGGCTTGCAAGGAAAGCCATAAAAGAGAGGGGTGTCAGGAGACAGCATAACAGTTAGTCAGATTTAAATTCAGATGGAAACCTGTCACGCACAATGTATTTTTAATTGGCATAACAGAATCAGCCTTTATAAGAACTGGCACATCTTTTGGCATTGACTGGTACATGTAAGCCATTTCTACATTAAGACTTCTGCCCTTACAACTACTTTGATGAACATAATAATGTATTATAATTCTGGCAGACTACACACACTATTCACATAAGTATTGACAAAACTGTTTCCATGTTTATGTGGATGAGGAATATATTATAATGCTAACCCATGAAAGAAAAAGTCCATATTAATTAGATATTGTGACAGCAAGGTCTTTTATAAATCAAAACCAAGCATTACAATGAATAGGCTATTTTGTGTATAGCCTTTGCTCATCAACACCACTGATTGGGATCCTAATCCAGATAGATCAGTCTTTGTCTCCGACTTGTAGGCTACTGATCATTTATAAATCACCCAGCCTGTCGTTTTATCACCCTTTTCCCCTGAGCTCGATATACAAAGGAAAGCTTTTCTTATCAAACGTACAGAAGCAATAACGCCTTAGCACATTAAAGTGTTCACCTTTTGGTCGGATCTGAGGTGCGCTGGTGCGTCTGCCAAGTCCACAGGAATGTGGAACGGAGCTGCCGTTGGTCTGTTCAGTGCAGGTGTTCCGTGTTTCGGTAGCCAGAGCCGGAGAGTTTACCCGTCGAACGACGCCTCAAACCTCGGTGTACATATGAAAGTGCAAATAAAAACCAGGATTTCTTTTGTTTTGGCCAATGACTAAAACGCACTATTGCTTTCTTGCAGTCTGTTTCAGTCATGCAGTGTCCGTACGTTGCTAAGACGAAGCAAGGCAGCCGGGAAGTGAAGAGCGCAGAGCGGTGGTCACTTCTCCAGCAGCGACTCGCTACTGAACAAAAGAGCGCAGATGCGCGCTGACTAGTTATTCAAATCACAGGCGACGGACGGAAAAGAGGAGCCGGTCGGTGAAAGAGAAATGGGGACTGTCTCGGTGGTCCTTTGGGGACTCTCTAGGGGGGTTGGGAGGTGGGATGGGAGGAAAAGAGGGAGGGGCAATGTCTAGTTAAAAAAAATTGATTTGGCACATCTGCGTTTTGCTGTATAATCCCGTGTGGAATTTACTCGAGCTATAATTATATAGCCTGAAGGATCGAACTGCCATGTTTTGCTGATTTACCAGGTTTTACTGATTTATTTGTTGTTTTCTTGCCTATTTAAATTAATCTGCGAAATCAATTGTATTTGCTTGGTATGACTTTAACGTTGACTGTACAACACTAATTTAGCAAATAGACATTTGACCAAATTAGTTTAAAAAAATATAAGAACGCGTTGTGTTTTGTGTCTTGGACAAAAGCACAAGATTGAAGAACATAACAATAGGCCTACCAGCTGGAGAAAATAGGCCTAACAATACACACATTACAGTTTGCAGCTGGTAGACGTAGTTTTGCGTCTTAAGGAACAGCTATGCATCCCCAAGGGACAGCATGAGGTCATGCATTATTCAGATTATAGGCCTTATAATTGTAATATCGGTAATAGGCCCATGTAGCCTAATTTAAACTATCCTATTTAATGAACGGCTATAAACAGCAACTTCAATCTGAACTATCTCTGTCTGTGGTGCTGAAATCCGAATTCTGTTTATTACAATAAACTAGCATGTCAAGAAGCCATGCTGCATTGAATACCACTTGACATGATCTGGACTGAAAGTTTATGAGATGTTATGCCTTGCACATCAGCACTGAATACATCTGCTGATGTTTCAGGGACAATCACCTTGGTGCATGGGAGCCTACACTGCCTGTAGTTCAATACAGTAATGCCTTAATCAGGCAAATTGCAGTTTTACAGAAGGAAATTAGTCCTCTGGGATAACGTTGTTTTTATTATTACACTGTCCAGCCACCCTTAGAAAAGAATGATTAGACATTTTTGGGGAATGTGTTTACTCTCAAGAGGCTTGCTCCCACCTCCCTTCAGGCAGTCTAAAGGAGCTCTAGCAGCCTGTGCATTCGTCCGCACATAGATCCGATTCCGTAGGCACGGCAAAAGCCTAGCTTGGCTTCCGTGACAACAACACTATATTTCACATGAAATACACACACACACACACGCACACACACGCACACACACACATGTGCACTGTAGGTCCCTTGAAGGAATACAGTGGAGGAAAGAATTATCTCCAACAATATAATTACACTCACTTATGAAGCATGGTCTGCTAGATGTTTGAGAAGAGAATATTGATTCAGTCTAAAATACATTATTGGAATCATCTATAACACAAATTAAAGAATTTTGCTTTAGCGTCAACATACATAACAAAAATATTTATTGAGTGATCAAGGGGAACTGCGGCTAAATGCTATAAAGCGCCATGACCATTTGAGAACCAGATAAACACATATTTTATAACCATGTAGTCAGATTTAGTCAGGTAAATTAAGTTTGATTTATATAGCCCGCATAATAATCACATTACAGACTCAAGGGTTTTGCCACCTCATTTTCACATTATACAAACAACACTCACAACCTGCTCATTTAGGTTGCCAGTAAGAGAGAGAGCTGATGGATAGTTAAAATACTGTATTAAATCACTTCCACACATCCATGACATAACCTCAGTCATGGAAATGTATGGGATAATGTTCCTTGTTGTTCTCCTCATGTTCCATGCTAGGACACGCCAGCACAAGGACTCAATGGATTGCAAAGCATATCTTTGCCCTGGATGAACTCCTCCTTAATGTCAGTGGACAAGATGAGACTTGAAATGATGTTAATATCTGTCCAAGGAAGGAAAGGCCAGACTGAGACCATGTTGTGAAGAGGGAAAGGTTATTCTGCTGTTTGACCAACTTTGACCAACTGTTGGGTAAATAATTGAGAATATATAAAAATGTTAACATGATCCAACATTTGAAAGGAAGCTCTATTTAATTCACCCCCCATTCCTTCTTATTAATAGTATTATGTTGACTGTTGGACTTTCCTTATGGGTGTTGTGGTGTACTATTGGAGAGTGCATACATGAAGGTCAACTTCACTCCTTTTAAATTGTAATACCCCATCCACTGTACACAGAAAAACATTTTTTCCAGCTGTAATTTGAGAATGTCTTTTCATAACAGAAAATTATATTCCATATGGAAAGAAATAGAATAGAATACTTAAGAACAAATATTGTATATTCAGCAAAGATGTGATCTGGCACACCCTTAAGCGCTTCACTACTACTGGGTCATTATATTAAGTGCAGAGAGGATTAAGTGAGAATGAGACCAAGGCAGAGACATGAGAAATGCAGCAATGTAGAATGCATATCTTGATATTTTATCATCTCATGAGGAAGGAAGAGAAAGATGGAAATCAGACACTAGGGGCTGCGGGGAAATGGGAAAGTGACAGAGTACAGACTTAAAGACAGCAGAGTATAGCAATCTCTGCTCAGTTCACATGAACATTTCTCAGATAGAGAGGATTTATGGGTGGTAGTCATACATCTGAACAGTGAGAAGGGTGAGAATGGGTAAATCCAAATTATGTCTGTGTTCATAAAAAAAAAAAATGTCACACAGTAAGTTAAACCGAGGCAGAGAATACGTGGGGGAACATTTTCTCCACAGAATTGGCTGCAATTTACTTGCAGCATATTGTTTCTGAATTTTCTAGTTAGTGTACCAAAAACCAGGAGATGAATTTGTAAGCCTTGGTTCATAGCATTCTGTATCACCATAACATCACAATGAAACACCCCCTCACACATTACAACAACCAAGAAAAATGCCATTTTGATTTCTACAGGCAGAATGAACCACTTTTAATCAACCCTCTTCCCTTAGCACTTTAAACAGTTTTCTGAGCAAACCATAGAAACCAAAACAATGTGACTGTGTGTGCTAATCTGTGATGTAATTATGTGTATAATGTGTGGGTGTGCTGTGTGTGTATTTACAATAATTTGCATCAGTGTCAAGCATTTGAGGGATGGAGCTCGGTGTGTGTGCGTGTGTTGGGGGAAAGGTCATTCCTGTGCCGATCCAGCCTCCACAGCTCATTGACCCAGAAGCGACTGACACAAGCATTTAGATGTAATCAACAATCCACACTTGGTCAGTTGCCATCAGTTGCAATGAAGGGGTTACCTCCAGATGGAGGCAGTGGGGACTGGGAGAAGGATTCAGAAGGAAAGAAAGAGGCGGGGGCATAAACACAGAGTGTGATAGTTCATCTGGCCAGTGACAGCCAGTGAGAGCACGGCTGGGAGAAGAGTGGAGTCAGCAGCCCACAGAGGCTGTAAATGAAGGTGTAATGAAGCTGTGCAGGTGTGGGCAGGTGATCCATAATGAATGAAGAGAAGAGGAGGAGGTGGCGGCCCTGGACGGGCTCGGCTGGCTCTATAATGAACACATGACCAGCCTGACAGGCTGGCTGACTCCGTGGCCGACGGAGAGCTCAGATTGTTTTGTTTGATGTCCCTGGCAAGGCTGAGTTGATGTACCTGATGGGAAGCAATTACAGCTTCTCTGGATCAGAACTAAAGGCAGGCAGAATGCACTGTCAACTAAATGCATGGGTCTTTAAGCAACGCTCTCCAAATGAAGCTCTCGCTCAGTCGGACTATAGAGTCAATGTCAGAACCGGCAAGAATATTGAGAGCCACTAAGCAAAGCACTTATAGGAGTGGACTGATCACTCAAGTCAGCTAGTCGTTAAGATAGCGTAACAGATCAAGAAACTGTTTGCTGAAAGAAGAAGTATATCACTAATCAGAGTGCACACATCAGCCATTCACATCCCACATGTTGGGAGCCACTGTTTCAAAGCATAAAAAATGTTACCTCGCCATGCTGGTCTTCCAGAAAGGGCAACATGCTCGGTCCATTCAGCCTATACACAGTCTGAGAAAACAATTTGTTTTCCCTTGACATTATTATCGAGACTGCTCGTTTTGCCTAACTGCAGACCTCTGCTGACATTGTCCTCTGTCCTCAATAAAACAGCAAAACTGAGCCCCGACACACCCGCCCACATATA
The DNA here is from genome assembly GCA_027564835.1 of Typhlichthys subterraneus. Lineage (NCBI taxonomy): Eukaryota > Metazoa > Chordata > Actinopteri > Percopsiformes > Amblyopsidae > Typhlichthys > Typhlichthys subterraneus. The sequence goes on along the minus strand of JAODUH010005256.1, from coordinate 2,051 downwards.
CCCACCCCCAAAGAACTACAGTACGAAGACCTAAATACAAAAGCATCTATAGCTTCTCTTCAAGCATGATGAAAGTGATGTAGCCAAGTCCTCCGGCAAGAAAACACCAGAAGTCCACTCAGGGCAACGCAGCCAGAGAAGAGAGTTATAATTGACATGCCTCTGCTCATTGCGGCAGTAAAAGCCCAATTGCAAACAATAGCCGTGGGCAGTGGCAATGTCAGGATCAAAGACGTGTCCTTGGGCCGGGTTGTATTACAAAACTACAGAAAGGCCCCCCTCTGTAGTGTTGCTTCTCCAGCACAGTCAGCAGTGACACGGGACATCCAGTAGAAAACCTTTCGTTCTACTAAGCCACACACACACACAGGGAGAGAGAGAGAGAGATGAGAGGGAGAATATTAGTGATATAATGCAGTCGGCAGGGTTGATTGCGTGAAAGATTCCTCTCTGCCAGGAATAAAATAGACTTGTTCCGCTTCACCCACCCCCACTCTGCCCCAGGCACTATATTATCTCCACCTTTAAAAGGTGCATTTAAAGGAAGTTGTTAAACAAACAACCTCCTGGGAAAGACAGTCCCATCCCATCATTCTCTACAGCAGCGGTATTGGATTTTACATAGAGCCATAAAAATATATATAATATATATATAGTTTAAAATGAATGTGTCTGTCACGGGTGAAGTGGCCACACCTGGATATTAGCAATATCTTGGGTTATGACCCGCAAGTGATAAACCAGTGGTTTTGAAATTAAGCATCCCGACCACCCCCCCTTTCCCAATGGATCATGGGAGGATTGCTGGTATAGAGGTGGCATTATGAGGGTCATTGTTCCAAACCACTGATAAGATGTAGTCAGGCCAACAATCCTTCCACCCAAAGAGGTTTTAGCACCAGTTTGGTTGCATCCGAACATAAAATGCTTCTTCTTTGTGCCTTTTATTTTAGCACGTGTCGGTCAGTAGCCAAATTCTAGCCGCTGTTAGCTTATAGCGTAAACAAATGATTCCACAGAAGATATTGCAGCAGAACAGTTGTTTGCAACGGCAGTGTTGGTTGTATTGAGTCAATACTGCAACAATGGATATGAACAAAAGATAGTTAAAACAGCAAGGAAGAAAGGATCACACAGAATGGTGTCTACTCTCCACCGTCAGCAGCCCTGTTATAATAAATCAAGTATAATGAGGCAATCATCAACATATGGGTGAGGGCTACGCCGTGGGAAACATAATGGCACATAACGTATATAATCCATTATCTAAAAGCCACCACCGCCACCATATACAGTATCGCTCTCTCTCTCTCTGTCTCTATTATTGGCAATCTCTGTGCTGTCTATGGATTCCATAAATGCAAAGGGCCAATGCAAAGTGTCAGCTGGACCATGGCTGTCACTCCTCCCACCTACAAGACACGTCGAGGGCCCCAGCAAGCATGGGAGGTATCTGACAAAAACACAATTTGATAAACACCCTTGTTAAAGTTGTCAACACAAGTCATTATTCTGCATCTATCAGTTCACTCGAGGAGGTGTTCAGTGCGTTTTAATGAACAGAGCATAACAGGGTTCACTGAAGAAAACCTGCTAATGGGAATGGGAAAGGGTGAGGTACAGCAATATGGTTTGCTCTGCCTTTTATTCAGGATATATGGCAGATCAAAGGCAGCATCATAGATGTTTTTTTTTTTTGGAAATTGTGTACAAGATGCAGAGAGAGAATGTGAAAAAGACAGAGGCATGTGCCATCTTCACAAACGTCCTTCCTCTCTCTCTCTCTCTCTCTCTCTCTCTCTCTCTCTCTCTCTCTCTCTCCACAGAGAAGCCAGGCAGTGTTCATCTATTCTAGCCAATCAACGAGGAAGTATTTCTGTCTGTGAAGTTTGGCTTCTGGACAGCAAGCGCACAACTGTTGGGCCCCAGCAGTGATCTGTCCAGCCAGGCATCTCTCGAATGCCTCTCAATCTGCCACTCCATAATCAAGTGGGACACAACCCCCCCCCCCCCACACCCCCCCCCCCCCCCCCCCCCCCCCCCCCCCCCCC
>JAODUH010005255.1:0-10245 GCA_027564835.1 Typhlichthys subterraneus | reverse complement strand
CTCCCAGAACCACATGGCCGGTGATCCGGAACACATCACTGCCCAAACCAACACCCAACATCCCCCAGTCCCCATGCTTTGACTAAATCATAAGCTTAATGCCTTAGTGGCTTACTTTTATAGATGGCATGGCACTATAGGCAGCCCTTCACATTATCATTGGCCCAAAAACTAAATATTTTATAGCATAATTATGTTATAGGAGGTCCCTGTGCCGTGTTTCTATCACCCAAGGGGTCCTTGGCCCGAAAAAACGTTGAAGACCTCTGATCTAGACCATCATGTGACCAGTGGGAGGACGGGTGGGGGATGAGGAGCTACTAGAGAGAGAAGGCTGTATATCCAGCATAGTGCTGTGAGTTCACCTTTCTCAGGACCCGTGTACATTGCGTTATTGCATCTCAGTTTGGCTGTATTGGCAGGTCGAGTGTTTTGTAAAAAAGTAAAATTCTGTAAAAATCCCCAGACTGTCTGGGGATTCTGAGGTTACGCCAGAAAAAATGATTTCTGGTTTAGATATCCCTTAATCCAGGCTCCGGACATTTGGTGACAGGCCCTTCTGTGTTGGTGCTCCATCACTATGGAACAAGCTTCCTCTTGCCATTCGCTCTGCCTCCTCCAACGCAGCTCAAAACACACCTCTTCAATGAGGCCTATGGGTTTTAATCCCCCCCCCCCCAGTTTTGTTTGTTAAGCGTCCTTGGGTTTGTGAAAGGCGCTATATAAATTTAAGTTATTATTATTATTATCATTATTATTATTATTGTTTTATTATATTATTTGGTTTTGATTTGTTTGCTGTATCATATTTTTACTTCAAATTGATTTTTTTTTTTTTTTTTGCCCTTTCCGATGAAACATCTATTAGCCTAAAGCACTACAGAATCTTTGGTGTGGCATCTAGTTCATTCCACCACGGTACAACAATAGGTGAACTCTTAACTCTTTTATTGAGTCTATTTATTTTATTTTAGTTCTTTGAATTTTCCCAGTTTTTTGTATGTTGCAAAAAAAGCTGTGGAACAATTCACATAAGCACAGTATATTGATTTCTATACTCAGAGTGAAAAATAATCAATGGCAATATTTAGTACAGTGGGACAAAACAGTCCTTGCACGGTGAACTAACAACTCAAATATAGTTAACACCAGGAAACATTTGTAAACAACACTTTATACAGCAGCCTATGTGATCAATGATCATCAGAGAAAGGTCACTGCTCATGAACCACAAACATAAACTGCAGTTGGATGGAGCACAGAGCGATTGTAGTCACATTCCATCTGAAAGGCCATGTTCACTATGTCTTCTTCACTCCATTCCCTTCAGTATGTTGTGCCATACATCTCTCTCGCTCATAATCTAGCTTTGGAGCTTGTATCATGCCTGAGGAATGCTTGCACTAGCGGGGGGCGCGGGGGGGAAGAGTTGTATAATCGGATAGGTGCGTACAGTATAGAGTATATACTGTAACAGTGTTGATATGGAGACACTGAGTCAACCGTTCCATCAAAGCGTTCACACACAGCCTCAAGTAAGCACACACAGCATGGCTCCGCCAATCTCACAGCAAAGCTCTTGACAGGCTCTGACATTCCTAAGACTAGTATGGAGGAGTGGAAATGACAGCGAGTGGGAGGCCGGAGAGAAGCTGGATGTCATTAAGGCGTTCTGAGTTTTTTTTGTCGTTTGGGTGCGAGGAGACAGCCCGCATCTCCGGGACGCCTACTAGTCCGGCTGCCGCCAGCCAGACCCGGCTCGGACGCAACACACACACTCACACACACGTATATAAACGAGACCATATCATGGAATGCGTTGGATCCGATGCCATAGCCGGTTGTCTGTGTGCTGTTGGTGAAATACCGTACATTGCTAAACACCCTCGGGCTCTCCCCAGTCACAACCATGGAAGCTTGGGAAAGCCCAAACGCCTAAAGTCCCGCTGAAGGAGAGAGCATTCAGCGAGACGGCTTGGCATCAGCTTGCTTCTCTACTGCTGATATGAAATAGTTACTACTTCCTAGTGTTATAAGTTTAAACAGCAAGTTAAAACGGCACACAGTATAGAAATGTCCTAAATTTATAATTGTATTCTTCTTTTGTGTTGTGAGAACTAGATAGTATCATATAATTTGTATTTTGTTTCATATCATATCATATGGTTAAAACACACACACGCACACACAAACAAACACACACACACACAATTTCAACAACAAACATAAAATATTTGTGGTCTTTTTGAGAATAACACTGAATACTAAATACATGCGAAAGCCCTCTAAACATCTGAGGGATTTCCTTAAGTGCTTATTCGTGTGTGATATTATGTCTGCACATACACAGTGCAGTAGCCTACAGTACATATCACAGACATATGTTTGGTTTTACCTCAGGGTTCCAGGTCTAAGGAGTTAGACGGTGGAGCATCTATCCCGAGACACAGGCCTAAAGCCCACACAAACCCACTGTCTGTGGGGAACAGGCTGTCCTTGTAGCACTGCTTTGGTGACAGTCCTCTGTTGTCCTCTCAGTGACCTTCAGTGACCTTTCTCTCCACCGTATGCACTTTGACTGCAATGTATCATTTATTACTGTGGTCACATATGAACGCATTTCGTTTAATGTTTTTATTCTCATGCTCTGGTGGTTTATATTATGTAAAATAATCTACGGGTAGTGATGTATTTACGTAAATCAGAAGTAGTGGCTGCTCCATCAGAGAGAACAGACCTACCTACAGTAATAATCCCAGACACTGCCCATATGCTGCCAATAGACTTGTACAAGAAGATAGTAATAATTAATACATTTTGTGTCTCAAGGATGTCTTACATAAAATTTTAACAAATATTAAGACAGAAAACAATTGACTAAAATGTATACTATACTACGTATGTATATATACTGTATATATATATATTTATATATATATAATATATATAATCTTTTTTTACACACACACGCACACACACACGCACACACATACATTCAATATAGTACAACATTTGACTAAACCAGGAGTAAACATTTTAGATTAAAAAAAAAAGAATCATAACCTGGGTGATTTGTTTCCTTCCAATATTTTAAGATTGCTTTCACGTACAAATACCATAGTGACTCAATAAGGCATGATAAGTCCTGTGTGTGTGTGTGTGTGTGTGTGTTTGTGTGCAGGTGAGAGTTGCTTGTGGCAGATTGATGACAGCACAGCTGCATTAGTGCCAAACTGGACTCTCCCCCAGCCCAGACAGACCTGCTGTTAGGTAATCCCAAACTGACATGTGTATGTACTGTACTGTGTGTGTGAGCACGTCACGTAGAAGACAGACAGTTGCCCAGAGTGTGTGACTATGTCCATATGCAGTTTTTTTTCTCTCCTCAGTGTGTGCATTTGTCTATATGCAAGTAAGTGGGTTTCTAAATGTCTTACTATGCTGTAAGGTTTGTGTGCGTGTGTGAGAGAGAGAGAGCAAGAGAGAGGGGGGCTTACACTACCCCACACTGTTCAAACTGTTTATGCATACCAGTGTGCTCTGAGGGGCCCTCTGTCGCTGGCTGTTTACACAAACTTATTTTGGGAAAATTCCACCTCTCTGGACAGGCCCTGGCTATAAATCACTGAATCTGCAGCTTTGTGGCATGATAGCCTCTGTCAGTCATACAGTGCCTAGCTCACCCTGTCCAACCTTCCCAAGTGAAGCATTGAATGGACATGTGTTGCACTAGAGACAGTGGGTTGGCTGCGTGTGTTGTTTGTGTTATGATGTGTTATGTCCCCCACTGCAGCAGCAGGATTGACCGTTGACAGTGTTCCTGGCAGCGCACCACATTTATGGAGTGTTTATGTACATGTTATTTGCAAGCTTTGTCTTGAACATTGTCTGGTGTGGAACTGGCAGTGAGTGGCAATTTGGTCATTACATGTTAACATTATATCCACAGAGAGTGCACATATTCTTGTCACAATATGAATAATTTGACAAATTTGACTCCGAACATGGTGACTCCATGAATCTGGGCTTATTTTAATTATAAAATGTTTTGAGTAAATGTTTCAGTCTTTTCGTGGTGCTAATGCACAACCACCTTGTCACTCAAATATCTAATCCGTCATCCACACCAAGACAGGATGAGATGTTCTTTCTGTTTCTTTCAGATAACTTTCAGATAATATGCAGATACTATGTTTTTACATTGAACACAACAGTTTGTTAAATTATGTTATTTATATATTTTGAGCAGAAAGTAAGATCACCAGAAAAATAATTTTGAGTTAATATTAACAAATGTTATATGGTTATACAGTATGTGTACAGGACTGACGTCTTGTGTTTAGCCGCTGTTTCAGAACAGCCATGTTTGTAGTGTTGTATACAGCTGCTGCTCTATGTAGAACATGTCTGTGTAGCTGTTCAGATCACCCACTGAAACCAGCTGTAATTATCCAGCTAATCACCTACGAGATAAATCCCTTAGATTCTACTCCATCCCCAATGCGCACCAGTGACCAATAAAGGTTATTTATATTATCTCAAAATCCTCAGCATAATGTATAATTGGGTTCATATTTGGGTCTGGGTGGGTATGTTTGAAAATAACACAGACGGGCTCTTTATAGGCCTATGTCATAATAGCACACATGAAGGGCTCTATCAACAGCGCTTTACAGTAACATGACCGCAGACATTTTCTAGCATTGGTGGCTGCAGTGGGAATCAGACCATAAACCTGCCTAAGTCTTGCAGTATCCATGAAATATGCAGTGAATGAAACTAAACCCAGGCGCAACATCAGTGCACCGCTACATTAATTGATCCTGGATTATTCCCACAGAAACAGATGCACAAACATTACATGAAAAGTGACACCGCCAGAAAAGCCTTTGAGCTACTTGAACTGCGTTGAGCGCAATAGTTGTGTAACAGGGACATCTGCTGGTAATGTTGTGTCAGCTGCCACTTAACTTCACCTCAGGAAAACATTTGGCACCCACTTTCATTAAGTACTTACGGTTTATTCCAAATACCTTCAAAATGGCAAGGAGGCACACGGGCTACGACAATCTGAAGCTAGTCAGTCATATAAGCACCGATAGAGAGATCACGACAAAAACATACATGTACAAATATAAATTAAAACATTTTTCACCCATAAAAGATATTATCATTACAGTAAATAAGTATGATTGTATTACAATGTTATAAAACTGTGAGAGTAAAAATGTTTTCTAACAAAATGTCTTGAGATGAAGAGAGATCAAGACACAGGCGTAAACTGCATGTAGTGCAAAGAATACTGTCAATGGGAAATCAAATGTAAAAAAAAACAGCTTATTCACATTCGTGACAACTTTGGTCCAATGAGAAGTGAAAGAAATGTATGCAGTTTAGGTATGCTTGTGTGCATTGACCTATCACAGACAGACTTCACTAGTGTGTTCTTTTTTGTAACACGCTCCCCCAACTAAGTCACGTGATATATATTTTTTTTTTCGATACAGGTCCAATAAATATGCACGTGTCACTTGTCGTGATGGCAACAGGTTTGATCCCTGGATAGTCCCGTGTTCAGTTCCAAAAGGGCTCGAGGCAATGGGGAAAGCCTAGTTCAACGCCAGGTTGTTTTCGTGGACAGCTGTGAACGTGATCTGGTGAAAATGGGCGGCGTGAGCTTCTGGAACCTCGGTGGTCGCCGCCGGCCGCTTCAGTGGTTCCGTGAGTTGAAGAATCCGACGCTGGTGGGTGACTCCTTTACCGTGACCGTGATAAAGTTGGCCGTGACGTCGGTGACGAACACGTGTTCTAGGAGAGCCCGAGCCGGCCTCCAGTCCGTTTCCACGTCCAACTCCACGGAGACGGTGCCCATGCTGGGCCTGTTGCCGGGGAGTGCCAGCAAAGTGTCCCGTTCTGATTCGCTGCTGCTGCTGCTTTCATCGGAGTCTCCAGTGCTCAGCTCGTTCAGAGCGCTCCCGTGCTTCCTCTCCTCTTGTCTGCCGCCTCCCCCCCCCTTCTCCATTCGGAAGCTGCCTCTTCCTAAACTGCTCCCTGCGCCCTTCCCGTCCCTGGCGGTCCCGGCCTGCGCGCCCTTCCCCCGGTCCTCTCTCGACCTGCTACGGCCCACTTCGCCGCATGTCCCAGGTGCAGGCGGCAGCCCGCTGGACGAGCTCTCCTTACCCCCTGCCTTTGGCCCACAGCTGGTCCTGTGGCTGGACCGGGGACCCGCGGCTGTTGTTCCGGCCGTGCCGTTTCCCTGGAGGCCGTTGCCGGGCCCTGGCTTGCCGACGCTCTGCAGGTTGAGGGCCCGGAGGTTCAGCACCTGGCTTGCTCTGTCTCTGGGCGGGAGCAGAGGGGAGGTTAGCTTGGAGGGGATGGAGCTTTGATGCTGGTGCTGACCCTTCGCCGTCTGACCCCTGGGGCCCTCCTGCCTCCTGTGGCCCAGGGGAAAGCGCTGGCCCGGGCTGCCTGCGGCCTGGGCTACCCCAAAGCCGCCGGGCATCTTGGAGCTGCTGTGTAGACCCAGGGAGCCCGGCGCTCTGCCGTGTTTCAGGGCCGAGGGGGCCGTCTTGAGGCTGCCCGCGTCACAGAGGGAGCGCCTGAGCTCTGACGAGCTCTTACAATGGAGGGAGGAGTTGGCCTTGTTGTGCAAGGACGACGACGAAGACGACGACGACGATGACGACATGGAGCGGTTGGTCCACACACAGCTGAGAGAGCTTGGCTTTGACGAGCCCGTTTGGGAGAAGGAGCCCTGGGGGCCCGGTCCAACCTCTTCTCTGGAGCTCCTGCTTAATCCTGTGTAGGTGAAGCTGGCTGGCTGCAGGGGCTTCTTCACCCCAGGCCGAGGTTCCTCTCTGTGGGTGGGGGACTCCCTGTGTGGCCTGAGGGCCTGGTGGTGTCGTGGAGGCGGTGGTGGGGGAGGGGGAGGTGGCGGAGAAGGCAGCCTGCTCTTGGCTTGTCTTAAAGCCCTCAGGTCCGGGTGGAGGGGCTTTCTCCCACGCTTCTTCTGGACGGCCTCGGGCTTGGCCAGCACCACCTGCGGCCTCTTCTGGGACGCCGGGTGCAGGTCGCGGACACGAGGTCCCGGCTTGGCTTTCTTAGCGTGGCCTTCGTCCTCCGAGGACGAGGAGGAAGCGGTGGAGGAAAGGCCGGAGGTAGAGGTCGAGGACGAGGACCGACTGTCTTTTGTGGAACTGGGTTCAGGGTCCTGAAAGTAACGGAGGCAACAGCTTAATAATGTGGCTCGCTTTATCACAGTTCTATCTGCACAAGTATATTCTCTCTGATGTAAACAGTTAACAGCGCACATCAAACAAAAGACAGACGCACAGGATGACGTCACAAGCCCAAAACTCTGTTTGATCTGTCTACACGTAAACGCAGAGGACGGAGCTTTAAAATATTTTCACCTTGGCAGGAGTTTTGCTAAACCTTTCGTTTTAGTGATCGGATGCGCCGTTTACATGTGGATGAAAAGCCAAATCGCGCAGAAAAAGGCTTTAGTTTATAAATATAGCAATGTACATGTGGACATACTTAGATGTCTCTCCGCTCAAACACATCTTATTCAAATTACTCAAATTAGTCAACAATGACAAATGTATCTGTGTTAATGTAGGCTAGGCATACAATATGCAGGGCAGTGGTACTCCCAAGAACAGAATTGAGAAATTCTGTTTTTACCAGTTTAAAAAGGAACAGATTTGACACAGCTCATAAGTAATCTCATAAATGTCTAAAATTAAATTGTCAATAAATTGTCTTGTCTGCAATGAATTTGCAAATTTACTGACTAGAACAAGATTAGTTATCTTGTTATGTTACTAGCCCAGGTAAAATTGCCTCGTGGTGGTCTTTTCTAATTATACATTTTTTGGTATATTGTACTTTTACAATTTGAGATTTCTACAGTAATGAAATTGGGTACATGTAATACAGACTTTCTACCCTGTATATTACATCGGCAGGAAACACAGAATTACCAGAATTTTTCGTGGGCGCCCCCTTGGCCTCTTGCCTTTCTTTTGGAACAGCAGCTCCCTCTCTTGTTCTCTGAATAAAACACAAAAGTAATAATACATTATTACATTATTCAAACTCCATTTTAAGTGCATTCATACAAGCACATAAAGCTATATTGGTACAAATACAACAATCATCTGATAATTATTCTAAAATGAATGGGCATGTGAAACAATTATCAAACATAAATACAACTGGATGTTATTGTGTATATGTCTAAACATGTGTGCAGTGTGGCATTTCATAAGTGTTTCATGCAGAGTGCATTTGTTAGCTCTGTGAACAATGTCTCTAACAGTGTTCTAGAAAGCATTCTAGAAAGATGTCATAACTTTATTTTCAATAAAGCCATTATCATTCCCGTACCATACCACCCCCACTGTACTGTATCTGCATAAATGGATCACTCACTCATTCTCTCTCTCACGCACGCACGCACACACACACACACACACACACACACACACACACACACACACACTCACGCACACAGTACCTCTTGTGAAAGGCTGCTAATAGCCGGGGATCCAAAATATTCTCTTCTGGTTCCCAACTGTTGTGCCTAAAATATCACATAGAAGTTTAAAACAAATTGTAATAAGATATAATCATCAATGTGATTATGTTGCAAAATCCATACATTAGCTGCATTTATCTTAATAATAGACATGATTTAATACATATTATTGCCTGAATCTGGAAAGTGGCCACATTTACCAGGCACTTATTTGTATTAGGAGCCTGAACTAAATAAAGCCTCATAATTGTCTTTTTAACTGGATGCGTGTAGCAGAATAAACCATTAGGACCTAGCATCCTTAGCAGAAATGCTTGGTTTGTAGATTTTGTTAATTTGCCACTGTATTAAAACATCTGAAAAGAGGCTTGCTATTTACACGAATACTAGTCCATGCCTCTCATTTTAAATGTATTTGCTTGGTGTACGTTTCAAGAATACCCTCAGAATCTCCGTACGTCATTAGTGGGTGTGTTGAAACCAAGCATATGGGCTAATGATTCAATGAAGCCTATTCTTTAAATACGGTGCACGTATATAGACATATTGAATCAGTCAATAAAATTGCGTTATCTGTAATATATGTTGCTTAGCAAAGGGTTGAAGCTAGACTGCCAAGAAAAACAAATAAGATAAGGAAATGGCTGCGGCTTCATCGTATTGCTATTCTGCATTTATTCTGTTGACATCCTGAAGCCAATATAGCTTTCTAATCGGACTATATATATTGAAACGATGCAAACGAAATGGAGAAATGTTATTGTTTTGTTTAATTTTTTTAATACAGTTACCGGTACCGTAGCTAAAAAGGCTAAAACAAGCTAGCTACTTACTTGGAAGACCACCCTCTCCACTTCACCAAATACTCAAACTTGCCCTGCAAAAAGGAAGAAGGGGATTTGGAAAAATTACCATAAGTGTCTAGTATATTTTTATTAGTCCCATTATATAGTATTCCTACCTTTCTGGGGCGTTTGCTAAGAATGCATTCCGCGTCAAATACCTGCCCTACAGTTACCCCCTCCATTGCAACAGCAGCCCCTCTTTATTTACGAGCAGAGCAAGCGGTGCTTTTCAAGGATTTGTCCAAGCTCGGCCACCGTCTCTGCCCTTTGCCTGGATCCAAATCTGATCCACATCTAGGCTAGAGATGGATGGAAAATCCTAAACTGCTCGACCGACTGTACCGATTTATAGAGAGTTGAGCAGATATATTAAAAATATAAAGTAATACTAATAAACGTATCACTCCACACATAAATTATAAAATAAAAAGAATTCAACAATAAAATAATACAAAAAGGAATAAGACACCGGATAGTACAAACGAGAAAGACAAATACCGTAGGCAATATTTTAATATAAAAACGTATATTTAAATGAAATAAAAATCGACAGATTTATTTTAGGCTGCCTATCCTTGTCCTGACATTACTGAACATTTGACCTCATGGAACATCCATCCATCCATCCATCCTCATCCGCTTATCCAGAGTCAGGTCGCGGGGGCAGCAGCTTCAGCAGGGGACCCCAAACCTTCCTTTCCCGAGCCACATTGGAAAGTTCTGGGGGGATCCCGAGGCGTTCCCAGGCCAGTGTGGAGATATAATCTCTCCACCTAGTCTCGGGTCTTCCCCGAGGCCTCCTCCCAGCTGGACGTGCCTGGAACACCTCCCAAGGGAGGCGCACAGGGGGCATCCTTA
>JAODUH010005252.1:0-10246 GCA_027564835.1 Typhlichthys subterraneus | reverse complement strand
GAGCCAGCTTCTGCTGCCCGGGTCTGGTCCGTCGAGGCCCCTGACTTTCACTGCCACCCATATGACAGCGCACCCGAGCGCATCCATAGTAGTATACTATGGATATGTATTTATTTAAGTCCTCTATATGAAAGCCTGCTATATTTATACATTTTAATTTAACTTTTATAATCTGTCTCCAAATCAAACTAAAATAGGTTTCCAGTAAAAACTGAACATGAAACGACATGTGTTCTATTGATATTATATTAATTTCATGTGTTCACTAGGAATAAAATAATAAAATGTAAAATACAAGAATTGTAGCGAATATAAGTGAATAACCGTGTCTAAAGAAACCACAAATGTCAAAACAATAATATGGACTAAAAAAGAACACATAAACAGTCAAATGCGCCTTAAAGTAATTATATATGAATTTCTGCCACTAGATATCATACTAGAGCACAAGGCATACTCTCCAACCAAAACAATTGCTTTGTGGGCAAAACTCACACATATGCACTCATGCATGCACAGGCAGCTGCTATGAAAACAAAGAGCTCTGATGACAAAACACACAGGGAGTGTGATGTCATTATCTTATTATGGGCCACTTCAAAGGCATAGATTAGACTTGTCCTAGACTAAAAGAAAAATTAAATGAAAACCTATCTCTATCTCTATAGCCTAATCCATGACCATGTGTACCAGCGGCAAACCAAAAATAAATTACGTAAATCTCACTCTCCAAAACTTCAAGGATGCTATGGCAACATACACTAGTCTATTGGGTTGTGGCATGCCTTGTAGTGCATTTGCCTTTTGCGCAGGGGGGCAGGATTTAAGTTCTGGATGGGACAGACTTACTCATGGTCGTCATAGTTGGTTTTTCCCATTATTATATTTTCATTATTAAAACAAATTACATGAAATAACTCAAGCATAGTTGTACAGACTTAAATGTTGAGACCTTTTGCTCAGAGTTTTTGTCCCCCTCATGAAATCTTTCCTGCACCATTGCTTAATCCATGTGTGGAAAATGGAGCCTACATTTATTACCCTTTTTAGATGTGGTGAAATTGTACTTTCATATCAAATTTACGCTTAGCTATAGAAGAATAACATTCCACCAGTGTTCATTTAGGCAGGGAACTTTGTTAAACAGGAATAGCTTCACCAAAACACACAACCCTTGTTGTTTGAGAGAGTGAAACAAACATTATTATGCTTAATGAAATAATAATGCATTCTATTAAATGTTTTCTAATGAAATGTATTTTGTAAAATGTCCTTCTACATCGTTTAATTTACAGTCTTTCATGGGGTTTAAGTACTGTGATAACTGATGCGAACCTTTTTAAATAGCAAATCATGTTATGATTTCCTCACACTGACTGAGGAAGGGCATGAATGAGATACAATAAAGGCATCCTGTAATGGAATTCAATTTCCTGACTATTTTGTTATGATTATAATTACTGTATGTCCACACGGCAAATGGATTGTGTTTAACAAAGTGCTGTTAAGAACCCTTACATCAGAGGCAGAAGAAATGACCTGACATTTCCATAATGGCCAACTGTAACTGAGCAAGTCGTTTTTTAACTTTATAATACCTGCCACTATGGCTGCTCGCTCAGCATACATATCCATTATTTCCCCCGAATACTCATAATTCATAAGCTCATTACAGAGGGTGTGAATTAAAGAGGCTGTGCGTGCTCCACTGTGCACTTTCCTGATCAGGAGAAGCCTAGTTTTGAAAGTCAAGAACAGTCTCTCTCTCTCTTTCTCTTTCTCTTTCTCTCTCTCTCTTTCTGTCTCTCTGCAGTAACATTGAGAAAGCTGTGCATGTCCTTGTTGCTAATGGAAAGTTCCGGTCACATCACGTCTGTTTTGGGGGTCCACGTATGCATCACTTACCCTTAAGCGATTGCACTGGTGGTTCATGATGTGCCTTTGTGTAGTTGCCAGATCATAATCCATGTGCTGTGGTTGTGGGTCTTGGAAATGCAATGGTTGGGACTCTATCTGCCGGTAGGAGGCAGAAGTAGTCAATTTTTCATGCATCATAGTCCTATTTATTTCTGTTTTATGCTACATGGTGCAGTGAGAAAAATGCCTGCTCCACTGCCTGTGTCTCTGGAACACATACGCTGCCAAGGTCAGCCTTATCTCTGCTGATGACACTTGGACTAATTGGCTATGGGCTGCCTACGTGACACTATAATGAAACTCAAACATGACAGCCTCTCTGGATTATATTACATGCAGCTTTTTAAAGGCCCATATGGCAATTGTCTAAGACGGGGGCTGTTTGAGACTAACCATTCATATCCTATTTCATTAGCCTTGTTGTTGTAGATGTAATGTGTAGAGTCCTCTCTGGTAGTAGCTGACAGATCAGCACCAAAGCCAATAACCTTAGTCATGAATTGTGGGTTTTGTCTCTCCCTCTATGTTGTGTTTACTGATTGATGCTGCATCATTTATTAAGAAGATTTGACTAGTCTGAAATTTAGGGCATAACTTTCAGAATATTAGCTCCTCTAACTTAATGAAATTCCACGTTAACATGTGGAAGGGCAACTTTAGGAATGCTCTTGGACACTCATTAGGTTTTAAAGATCATATTTGCTACATAGCTTTATCTTATACAGCACCTTTAGATTAGACTGTTTACAGATTTATGATTTATGAACATTTTCTTTGTGGTGATTTGACAGTATGTCAACAACAACACTGAACATGAAACAGATTTCCCTATGGTGATAATGAAGTTTGTTTTGTCATTACCAAGTCATATAAAGTTACACATTCAATGTTATTCTGAGATAAGACTTCATAAAATGTTTTACTACCAAAGAGAAAATTGTAAGGGCAGTTTATTCGCTGCCAACATGCAGCTAGGGCATATTTGAAATACTACTCTGAAAACCCATCACTTGCCTTTGGAAAGGTACAGAATTTATAGGAACTGTGGTGCAATACAAAGATAATTGTAATTTATGCCTGGAATTATTTTGTCGGAGTAAATATTGGTGCTTATTTTATTAGATTTTACATTGTTTTATGAGAGGCATTTGAATCTGTAGACATTGGGGGCAATTTCCTATGATTCAGCAAAAAACTATTTGGATGTTTGTGCTGCTATACACCTTTTTGCATGCTTTACTTTTTATATATCCTAGGTCTGTCTTTGAAGATCAGATTACCAGGAGGTTATACCTGATTGATATACCTGATTATACTTTATGGACTGCATACATAGTGCCACTTTATCACTGCAGTAGCAGTTTTTACACTGCTGTCAGTCACAGGGACTGCTATCATTAGTAAATTAGTCTCCCTACTTAATATGCAACCTTAATACCTTACAATCGTGTAATAATTATTTGTAAATAAACCAAGTGTTGCATACATAGAACAGCTGCAAAAGTTTAAAGAAAAAGCTGTTGTGCCCTATAATAGGTTCGGCAATTTTATGAATCTGTATCTTCATGGCTCTCCTTTGACCCTCACTGCATTTGCACCACACATTTCTGCTAACTACCATCTGTCATTAATACTATCTGCTGAATTAAGTTGGCCAAGTGTTTGCAACTAGTGTATCTATCTGCACTTTGACCTCCTACCCTGGACAGATCCATCTGGTGGGTTGTGAAGAGTACCGCTACTCTGCAATCAGTGAAACAATAGGCTCATTGAAAATCACTAGTTTACTAGAGTGCTGCAAGGCAGATGGATCCTCTAGTGGGTGTAATAAGCATCCAAGAGACCTGTGAACACTTCTTAAACCAGAGCATAACAGGCTGTGAGGGGCTGTGCTGAGGCACTGCGCTGGATGCGCAGTCATGAATATTTCATATTTCATACCTTCACTTTTTTACCGGCCTCTGTCAGAAAAGCCTGCTGGTTACCTTTCTGTGCCACATGCAAAGTGTGGATTCACAACAGGGAGGTGTTTGCAAGTTTGTTTGTATTGCAACATCATAGGGAAAAAATCCTGCCTGTCTAAACTGTAATATATGGAAAGCTGTGCTGGTGGGTTATAGCGTATACAGACAAGGCAATTGTGCACGTTGACACGCTAGCAATAAAAATACTAATATTTGTGGCTCTGCCTGCTACAGTCTTTTGTGATTCTTAGCATGTCTTTAAGACAAAAGAGAGAAGGCCCACATGCTGTGCAAGGTGGGACACAATGTTTCCCAGACAGTTCCTTGGTCTTGATGTGCATCAAAATTACAAATTTTGTCCATAGAATATCAAAGAAAGGTAAAAAATAATAAGACTGGCCTATGCTGCTAGTATGTTCAGCCCTGTTCAAAGCCAGTAGCAGTTACACATCGCTATATACCTTCATTATATTGATATCATTTGTGATATTGAGGCTACCTCAGATATTACTCCAGCCATTAGGACACCCGATGGGAGGATACTGTTTTCATGCCGTTTGGCTAGACCTCAATAAGTAACAGCTGACACAACATTCTTAGATATTTCATGTAATTGCTGATGCATATTTGAGTGAACAATGCTGACATTTGTCCAGAAGCAGTGTCCTTTTTTAAGTCCTGCTCATTAGGTTGGCCAGTGATATTGCAGAAGGCTGTAGTCTAATCACTAGTGAAAGTGTGAGAGCAACAGATTGTGATGGATGGATGGTGTGTCTGTTGAGACGTGGGTGGAGGAGGCAGAGTTAGTTCAGACGTGGCTCCAACAGATGGTTGGTGATTTAGAGACACAGTCTCGCTCTGGATAGGTTAATTAGCCTAATATGGGGGAAATGTGTTGGATTTGGCACATTGTCTGCAACCGGTTAGTATTGCCATCATGCGATCACTTCCTTAATCTTCCCCCGGGCACCAAAGATCCTGCAGTTGTGTGAGGCCTCTCTCTATTTATCTGCTTGGTTCACAGGTTGTTGCAGTGATGTCACTGCATGTCTGTATTATATTGTATTATTTTACCTCATTGCTACACATTTTGCAAAACAACTGATGGTCCGACTGAACTAATGCAACAACTCTCATATTTTCTTTTTGAGCAAAACACTGAGGTTGCTATTTTAAAAGAGGCAATGTGGCTTGTGGGATATGTAGTCATTACTCTGGGAAGTGTTACCGTGTGCAAAAAGAAATGCAAGGGTTTTGATACCTCATTACAAGACCACATATTTATCTTTTAGCATGAAATTATCCCACAATGAATATACTGTATCTCTTAAAAGATTGGGAGTGATCAGAGATGTTAATTTGAGCTTTTTTCTTTACAATACATATAGGAATTTGCAGAGGTTGCTAGAATTAACATGAACCCTATTTAGGATAGACAGAAAGGGCCTTTCAATTTGTTGTTTAAAACAATAGTATTTATTTTCTTTACAGTGAAGAAGATATGCTATTGTATTTCAACTGTTTCAATAAAATGGTATAGACTTATTTAAACTAGTTTATCAAAGGTTGTTCAAGTGAGCTAGCAACATTATAAAGCCAGATCACTCTGCTAGTGCTGAATCCTGAACAGATTTAAAACACTTCTGCCAACAAACAAAGGGTATTTCATTAAGATTTACTTAATTCATAATACCTGCTGGCAACTGCCTTTCCTAATTTACATATAAATATATTTTGTTGGTGCACTATGAGGAGGATTTATTGTGTGTATTTCCATGAGCAGACACATTCGAACTCAATTACTATGATTTTATGAAAGCTCAAAGTCTGTTATTAAGATCCCAATGCCCAGAACAGTCAGCATGAATAAGATATTAGGTAACATGGTATGATGATAATATAAGGTTCAAACAATTCCTTAAGTGAGTTTGATTTAAGCAACGGTTTACTCATATTAAAAGGACATTGTTTTGTGGGTAACCTGTTTGTGGAGTTGTGAATAATGCAGGACACTGAAACTGACAGCAGCCTTCTCAAAAAATAACATATTCAATGGTCTATATGCACTTTCAAGTCTACATGGACTGTTTATGTGCAACCATGAGCTATTCCTATTCTTGTAAATATATAAGGTAGTGTTTTAACATTGATAGTATAAAAAACAATACCATAACAATTGTGTTGTGTATAAATGCTCTGTCTTGATGAACATTTTATGTAGCAGGCTATCAGACAGTTGTCGCGTAGGCCTACAGTGAGACTTTTGAGTGCTGTCAAGATAAGTCAAACCTCACTCTCACGCATTGGCTTAAGAGTCAGAATTCAAAACATGTGATTTGATATAGTTGTTGAACATGTACATGTTTTAACCTTATGTGAATCTGAGATTCTTTAGGAAAAGCTTCTGAACTCATAGATATTAACATTTCTGCAGGAAGTCAACCAATATAACTTTCATATTATTTTATGTTAATGGTCTACAAATTAATTCCTTATGACAGTTCTGCAAATCTATATCGCTAATGCCATTTTTAGATGTTGCGTGTTATGGAAAATCACACAGTAAAACATTTGAGAGATCATAAGGTACATAGGGAAATGTCTCAAAATGATTTGATGATGATTATTTAAAAATATAATTTGTAATGTCCATTATAAGCTTATTGTAAATGTCGTAATCAAGTGACAATTTGCAATCTTGCACGTTATTGTAAACAAGTTATTATCCATTATAATCACACAGGTAACTGTTACTGTCACCGGCTGATTGAACAACACTGTCTCCTACTGGATGTCATTGTTGAAGAGACACGTGGATATGGAGACATTTGTGTGTGGATCACAAAATAGCGTGAATTTGTCTCAAAATTATGTAATCGAAAGAAGGAATGAATGCGTGTATCAGGCAATTCACAAATGCAGATTCGCACGCAGAACATAAGATTTACATCTTACATTTAATGATAAATGCACATAATGTATTTTTATGAATGACAAACTATTTATTTACAAATAGACATCTATTTGTACATGTATATAAATGGCAATTTACAAGTCACAGGTTTTGTGTTTGTGGATGCAAATTACATTTGTAAATCATGTGGATCATGGTACTTGCATTCACAAATAATTTTGAGACATCTCTCTCTCCATAATAACATACTTATAGAGTAGTTGAAAACATTTCCTTCATAGTTAGGTCTTGCCTCCTGTGTGTAATGGTCCTTCCTTCGGCATACTGGATACAGTTTAATAAAATAAATTATTTCATGTTCTGTGGGTTTAAGTCACACCAACCCCCACACAGCAAGGGACACTCTCTAATATCAATTGACAGAGACCCTACCTTTCACTACAGAGAGCATGCTAAAAAGAGTTGTTTTAGGTTGTGCCTTCCTGTGGGTGCACTGACCTTGTTGCCTGTCCCTCCAGAACACGGCAGGACAAAGGAACTGTTTTATTAAAGTGTAACTGCAACTTAAAATGTGTTTTTTGAGCTGTAAACTAAGTAATTGGATTTATCTGTGATGAGACACCAATGCTGGTGTTAATATTGACAAAAATCCAGTTTTTCTATAAATCGGCATTTTAAGTGCTGAAAACAGAACTACATTTCATATTTGTTAAAAATCACCCCAGGACCTGGCTGGTTTTCATCGCTACACTTAGTATGCTCATACGTCATCAAATTCAAATGTTAACATTCAAGATAATGGGGGTCCCCCTGTCACTGAGCGGGTCCGCACAACGAATGCGCCTAATTAAAAAATATATGGCAAAGACCCTTAAAGCAGCGGACTCTCTGCAGGGTCAGGGCGGACCCCTACATCCTAAACTGTCCTAATCATAACAGTTTGTGGAGAAACTCTCTCTCTCTCCAGATGTAATCTAGAGTTGTGGGGGTTGTATTGCTTTACAAACACCTCTTTAGATGCTGGTGTTCTGATTTTTGTCCCAACAGTCACCCATAGTTTATCCAAAGTGACAATGTTGATTTGATCAGTTAAGGTTATATTAAGCTTTTTAGCAATGATATATGTAAGGAAGAGTGCATCTTAAAGCGTATGCTATCCTAGTAGCATAAAACAGACACACTTGAGAGATTCCCATGGGAGTGATTTGCTTATTACCAATATTGTTAACAAATGAGAGTTTTACCCCAAATGTGTATTACGCCAATCATTTCAGCTCTCCTGCCTGAAGTAGGGTCCCTTACATTCCATGTAGGGAGATTTAGAGCCCCCCCATTCCATCTCTCTCTCTCTTTCTCTCTCTCTCTCTTTCTCTGAGTTAGGTAGCTGTAATACGTATACCTAAAAACAAATCTATATATAATATAGTATCAAATGCAACCAAAGAATGCTCTTTAATGGCAGCATGCAGATATAAGATCTACTCATCATCAAGACCATCTGTGTGATGTTGCTGAGCTGGTGTGTCGCCTGTCTGTCGCCTGATGGGGAGAATGATATTCCTGGGCATAGGCCTGGGTTGCTGATCAATACCAGCACCCAGTGAATCAGCTGCATGTCTCTTAGGGATGTATTGCTTTTCTCGCCGTGGGCATCTATGGCGCTGACGACTGAGACGCATTCGACAGCTGTTATTTTGGCTCACCAGACACTAAAGGGAAAAGTCCAGCTTGGTACAGTGTGATCAGCGTGCTTCCGGAACACAGAGCCATATTTAAACTTGTCATGGCTGACCTATTGTTTGATGTTTGATATTGGTACAAATTACAAGTGGGAGTATTGATATGTGATTTGTCAAACTGGCAAGGGGGAGGATTGGTTTTGTGTTCCACCGGGAGTGGTGTGTTTCTGCCTTAGATGTGCACACCCACATAGGGTTAGAGAGCAAGGCTGTCACCAAAGTGTTGAATTTCCCTCTGTAAGAAAAAAATACATTATGGTGGATATCTCATTTGATCTCATAACCAGAAAACAGACCTTTTAATGTTTTACATTTATCTAAGCACATTTAGCTATAGGCACTGACACATCTTGTCTGGTGCTTCTAACAAGATGTGTCTAATACGGACTTATTATGTGACATTTTCTGTTATTTTGGTAGCAGTATTCTGGTACCTGAGCACACAGCAAGATCTCCAGATCCTCACCAAATAGCTAAACACTGTTTACTTGACTTCAATGACGAAGGAGCATGAGGTAATTTTATTAGGGCTGAGAATCGATTAAAATTGTTTTACTAATTGATCGGTCAAAATTGCTGTGATTAATTGCATTTACATTTTTTGTGCTTTTTGTTCTTTTATAGACAGAACAGTATAGAGAGACAGGAAGCGAGTGGGAGAGAGATATCAGAGAAAGATCTGGAAATGACCTCAGCAAGCCAGATTCGAACCAGGCCCATCACAGAGCTACAACTTGCACAACCTGAAAATAGTAGTTGTTTGCTGCTATATGTTTAAAATATAATAATCACCACCAATTTGAAACATCAGAGAACAGCATAATTTTAACGATTTTGGGAAGAGATAGACAATGCAAGCAGCCAGGTGTTATCATAGAACTAGACATACTGTACATGCTGCAGGTATTTAGATAGCAAGGGTAGCTGTGCCGTCATCACTGAGGGCGACATGGGGCAGACGCCTGCAACAGTATTATTTACATGTGGGTGGTGTGTATAGCCTATATAAAAGAAGCCGAATAGCTATTGGGAGAAGTTAATGAAAATGTGGGATAGTTCGATCGATGTTTGTGGGATAGCCTATGTTTTTATGTCACTGGCAGCTTAATAAACATTCTATTTTTTTAACCAGTCAAACATTTTCTCACTTTGTGTCCTTGGAGGAAAGATACATTTCATATATTGTAATAACCAGAGGTCCTTTTCACGATTTGTATCTGTATAGAAAGTAACACAAGCAAAGTTCACAAATGTGAGCTTTACTTCTAAAACGCCACCGTTTTTATTTATCATGCTAGTATTCCACTCTCTTTGCTCATATGAATTGGCTCAGTCAAAACTCGCCACAACAGGTAGTGATTTAAATGGAGATATGGCATGAATTGCGTAAATTATTTTTAACAGGTTAAACAAATTAATCGCAAAGAAAAACATGTTAACGCTCCCAGCCGTACATTTGATCAATAAGCACTTGTATGTCTGTTTAATTCATATTTTGGTAAATGATGCATGTGGTCAAGTTGTGGTAGTGTGAAACTGTAAATAAAAGTTACTATGAAATTATGCAAATACAATTAAAATACAATGAAATATTAACAGAAATACCTCATTCATATATGAACTAATTTACTCACAACCTGTGAGGATCCTGCACTGCTGAGGGGTTAGTGGTGGCTAGGGGGCGTGTCTACTCCTGCTGACACAGGCATGCC
>JAODUH010005251.1:0-10246 GCA_027564835.1 Typhlichthys subterraneus | reverse complement strand
GTTCGCGAGTGAGGGGACATTGGAGCGGGAGATTGGCCGGAGAATCGGAGCAGCGGGAGCGGTATTGCAATCACTTTTAAAAAAATCTGCCTGTGACATACAAGAGAAAACAAAGAAAAGAGTGAAGTTCAAAGATTTTGTCGACATTGTGAACAAGCAAGTAAGGTATATATTACAACCGCTCTATGGAAACATAAAAGAAACCAAACCAAGCACGAGAGACACAGTCCGACAAAAAGCACCACCACAATACACAGAGACACTCAAACCAAGAAAAGTTTTCACAACAGTTGTTGTTCCCTCAAGATCAGAGTCCAAAGTCAAGGTGGAAAACAACAAACAAGCAAACAACAAAATCACAAACTGTCCCAGTGGATGCAAAGAGCAAGCCGTGTGTTTATTGCAAAGGAGATCATCACAACCTTGCAGTCTGCAGAAAACTCAAGAGCAAACCACATAAAGAAAAGATTGATTTCTTGAGAAGTAAAGGTCTGTGTTTTTCATGTTTAAAACATGGTCACATTAGTAGCAGTTGCAAGGAGAAAGCTCATTGTCAAGAATGTTCTTGACTACATCCAACACTGCTGCACATGAACACTAAAGACGTACGAGAAGATACAGCAAAATAAGGTTTTGAACAATCCGTATCAAGTGCCCTTGTACAAATGATGGAAACTTTTGGTGTCACTGTGGCCGGAAGGGAAGATTGTGCTCTTTCAATAATTCCAGTGTATGTCAAAGCACAAAAAGGAACCACGGTGGTGACAACGTACGCATTTCTGGACCCAGGTAGAATACAAAAATTACAAAGCACATAATACTGATTAAATGTAGAATGATATAATTTATGGCTTAGTAACAGATATCCTTTTGTATAATGTCAATTTTATCTCTCGTACTCATTTATTTAGGTATCTCATCTCAAAAGATATGCTGGCTCTTCAGTTTTTTTAACTGAATATCATTAGTAGAACATGTGCAATACGTAGAGGAAGAGCTAGAAGTGAGGAAGAGGAAACAAACAGAGGAAGAGCTTAAGAGGGTTATAGGCTAAGAGTGAGCCAGTGAAGTTTCTGTCGTGTTTGAAGTCGTGGCCACTTCATGCTGCTACACTTGCTACACACTGCTACAGAGTGCAGGTAGAGGTAGAGAGCATCAAGCTCCACTACCTGTGGACCTATAAAATATATCTCCAAAATCTGTAATGGGTAGGACTGTCATCTGAACCAAAGTGAGTTTAGCTGATTTAGTGAAAGTACAACAATTACGGTAGAGAAACCTACTTTACGCTTTGGTGTAGGCTAGTTGTAGCTTTATACCCTTCACCTTGGCCCGCAGCTTAGTGATGCATTCAGAGAAAGAAAATGTGCTGTAAAGACAAAACCACAGGTACTTAGTACTGACCTACTGTACTGTATAGAACACTAAACACCATGTCAGAATCCCTTTGACTCAGGAATCTTACAAATTAGGGATAGTTATAGCTAGCACCAGTGGTGGTGGATTTGTTTAAGCCATACAGTCATGTGAAAAAGAAAGTACATCTTCTGTGTAATCTATGGTTTTACATGTTTTACATAATAACAATCATCTGTTCCTTAGCAGGTCTAAATATCTGGTACATGCAAACTCAGATGAACAACACAATATGACATATTACACCGTGTCATGATTTATATAACAAACATAAAGCCAAAATGGAGATGCCATGTGTGAAAAAATAAATACACCCTTACTACTTCCATATGCATTTAAATGCCAAGTAGCAGACAGATGCTGCTAATCAAATACCGTTGATTCATCGATTATCAGCAAGTGTGACCACCTCTATAAAAACCAAGGTTTTAGCAGTTTGCTGGTCTGGAGCATTCAGGTGTGTGTTAACACAATTCCAGGGAGGATAGACATCAGCAATGATCTTAGAGAAGCAATTGTTGCTGCCTATCAATCTGGAAATGGGTATAAGGCCATTTCCAAACATTTTGAAGTCCATCATTCTACAATGAGGTTTATTAAAAAGTGGACAATCATTCAAGAATGATGTCAATCATCCCAGGAGTGGATGTCCCATCAAATTCACCCCAAGGCCAGACCGTGCAATGGTCAGAGAAAATGCAAAAAAAAAAACAAGAATTACATCTCAGACTTTACAGGCCTTAGTTAGCATGTTAAAGTGCATGGCAGTACAATTATTGTTTGTTTGAAATGGTTGACAGGAGAAAGCCTATTCTCTCTGCAAAGAACATTGTAGCACGGCTTAGGTTTGCCAAGTTGTATCTGAACAAACCACAGGATTCTGGAAGAATATCCTTTGGAAAGATGAGACCAAAATGGAGATATTTGGCCATAATACTGGTGGTGGAGGGGTGGTGATTTGGGCTTGTTTTGCAGCCACACCTGGGAAGACCTGGGAACCTTGCAGTCATTGAGTCAACCATGAACTCCTTTGTACGAAAGTATTCTAGAGTCAAATGTGAGGTCGTCTGTCCAACAGTTAAAGCTTGGCATGTATTGGATCATGCAAAAGGACATTAATCTCAAGCACACCAGCAAAACAGAATGGCTGCAGTGGTAAAACAAATAACTGCAAACCTCAATGAACTGAAGCCTCATTGTAAAAAAGAGGGGTCCAGAATTCTGCTTGAATTTTGCTAAATAAATCATGACACGGTCTAATGTGTCATGTGATGTTGTTCATCTGAAGTTGTATTTACCAAATATGTATACCTGCTAAAGAACAGATGATTGATATTATGTCCTGACATGTAAAACCATAGAATACAAAGAGGGTGTACCTCATTTTTCACGACTGTATATATATATATATATATATATATTTATTTTATTTTTTTACCAACATGGCTCTCTCACCACCTGTATTTCTCATTTATATCTCCTCTATTTTTCTCTATTTTCTTGCCCCCCCTCCCCACCCTTCTCTCTCCCTCTCTCTCTCTCTCTCTCTCTCTCTCTCTCTGTTGCTCACACACATTTTTCTCCCATGACCCAGTTTACTAGATGTACCCATGAATCTCTCACACAGGCGGCCTATATTCCTTATAGATACTGCAGTTGTACCATCCGGTATGGGAGTGTGAATATTCAGAGTATAATCTGGGATGGCCCTATATTTTCCCATGTGTTATTGTACATATTCTCACCCATGCAGTTCCATTCCTATTGTTCTCATATGTGAACACACCCTGCCTACCATACAGTGCATGCACATATGTACACACTCACATGCACACTAAAACACACACTGAATCACAGAAACAATACTATCAATATAATGCTACATATGCATGCTGGAAATAAAGATGAGTAGATGCTGCAAATAAGTTGGTATGCCCTTAAATGATTGACTTTGTGCAGCATTTGAGTGTGTGTGTGTGTGTGTGCACATGTGCATTTGTGTGTGTCTGCATTGACAGGGCTAGACCGTCTGTTAAGAGGTCAGCTCCTGCATCTCACAGATATAAAAACACACACACACACACCAGCTTGGCATCTCATGCTCCATGTGGTTACTGCGCTTCCCCAGTGGGTTAATCAGACACATGAAGATGCCCTTCCCTTCACTATGTGTGTGTGTGTGTGTGTGTGTGTGTGTGCGTGTGCGTGTGCGTGTACTCACACATACAGTAAGTCACATATAAATGCAGTCCATTTGCCATGTCTTTCCATTACCAGGTACTCCTTGTTTCTTCTCTGGATACACCCCTCTAGCTCTTTCTTCTTTCTCCAGCTTGGTCTGTGTGTTTGTTGATTTGTTTAATTATGTCTTTGATTGTGATGCGATATTGGGCTGAATAGTTAAGCTGTCACAGCAACTCAGTTCTGGCCCATTGCTTTCCCCTGGCGACCCCTACACACACACACACACACATTGTGTAAACACTCCCTATCAACTCATACAAAACATAAGCCTGGTCCTCTAATGACCTTGTGCTTATTTACAGTCATATACAAACAACACAGCTCAACTCAGAGAGGCCTTCAGACAGCCTATTGCATTATTAGGAACTTTACAGCCTCCAAAAATGCTCGTCCTGTTGTTGATCAATAATAGACATATGTTTGTATTGTTTTTTATGTTCAGTCTGATTTTTTTAGTGTATTTGAAATATTCTGCTTTCATTTTGACTGTTTTATTGTGAAACACTACTCTTATTTAAATAAAAAAGTGATACAACTTACATGCTTCCTGTTTGCTAGAGGAAGTACAATACTAAAAAGACAATTGCTTCACAGCAACAGATACAATACACACAGCAAACTGTTTGCATTAGGAACATACTGTACATTCTAGTACAAAACCATGCTACAAACATTTCTTTCCTTTTTTCTTTCCACAAATAGTTTTCTCTCCTGCACCCTCTCTCTCTCTCTCTCTCTGTCTCTCGCAGGGGTGGGGAACAATTATATAACTTTTAGCTGTTTGTGCGAATGACAACCAGATTCACTAGGTGAATAGGACACGTTCCATAGGGGATTGTTCACTGTTCATTCTTCTTTCTTCGTCATCGCACATAGCCTTCCCCACTGGTTTCTGATTGGTCCACTATCCGGAGTGGTGTGTAAACTCTAAAGCAAACAGGGTTTCCAGACTATAATATCAGCTAGGCTTTCTGTCCATACCATACAAAGCAACAAGAAAACAGAAACTGTTCTATGATGTCATAGGTTTTTACCTAAGTACAATGGAGTTGACCTCTGAACCACAAATGTCATCACAAATATGCTAATGAAATGTGTGCTTTCATGATCAAAGTGTCTCCCCGAGAGTTCTTCCAATGAAAACTAGGTGTAACCACGTTTTCAAGCTATGCAATTATTCTGTACTCCCATGTAAAATCTGTACTCTCATATAATTAAGACTGACACACAAATATGTGCAAAAACATTTTAACTATATAATATATTCTAATTATGTAACCAATACCTCATAAATTCTGTGCTGTCTCTTCTTGAGGGCAGCGCTAACACAGTAGCCTGGTTTACTGTATCATTAGCAACAGGTCAATACCTTTCCACTGGGTGGAATATTGTTACACAACATAGTTTGAGGACATTTAGAGACAAGTAAAAAATAGGGAAGCCTAGTTCAGCTGGACCAGAGCAACGAGATGTCAACTTGTAGTCGCTTTGGCGTACATATACCTTTTTAGGGGAAAACAAAGCATCTATAGATAGACGTTTCAGCCTTCATAAAAGTTGCTGTGTTATGTCCTGTTCCATTAACAAAATAATTCACGCCCACATCAGACTTCTCCTTGCTACCGAGTAGGAAAGGGGAGGCCAAAAAACGTATTTCAAGAGGATATTTAGGGAAATATGGCACTCGTAACGTAAAAGTAAAGTTGGTTTACTGGTGTGACCATAGAACTACTGTATAGAAATCATAGTATGTGAGCGGAGCTGAGCGGTTGGAAATCCCGTTCATTGTTCTTTGAGCGAAGTCTACTGCTCCATCTTTTCAAGTCTTTCCACACCACTCTGCTCAAAACCGCTCTTCGCACAAAGGAAACAAAATTGCTGCTCCAAATTCGCTCCGTTCATTTTTGTTTACTCTTAATTCAAAACAAACCTGTACTCATCTTATTCTTTACTGCATCATTGCTCTTCACTACAGATAGCAGTTCAACCTTCCCAACTGTATGTATAGACAGCGCCAATCACAGGTAAAATATATAGTAATAATATAAGGGTATAATTATACATATTAAAACTACCATACATCACAAAAGATGATGTGAACAGCTACGATGGGATGAGCATGTCGTGACCAGCTGATCGCAAAGATCGGAGCGGTACTTGAGCAATTGAGCGATAGATTGAGTGGTATTCGAAATACCATCAAGTATTCGAAACCTGTAAAATGGTATTTGGGATAGCCCTAGTAGTAGTCGTCATTGGATTGCGCCTCCATCACAGACACCACAGCTCCCCATGTCAAAGCACTTGTCTGTTCTTCTACAGTAAGACATAATTCATGCTCCTGAACATCTGATCATCTGCCAGATACTGCCTTGCTCCACCTCATGGTCACGCTTCCTGTCTCCTGTGAAAAGCACACATACGTAGGCTTGGTCTGCATTAAACAAAACAGAACTTAGGTAACCTGATATTATATTATTTGCCATTACTAGGCATAATGTACTGTATCATAGTAAGGTATATGGCAGTGGTATTCATTCACACAGGGTAGCCACTTCCCTGCATTAGATGTCTCCCTGCTCTAAAACACCTGATTCAAAAGAATACGCTGTTATCAAGCTCTGCAAAAGCCAGAAAACAAACCATTCCTTGAATCAGGCGTGTTGGAGCAGGAAGACATTTAAAACATAGGACCATTCGTGAGTACCACTGGCTAGCCTAGTGGAGTTAAATCTTGTCTTGTCACTGTCTGTATGTTTCAGATGTCTCCCTGTTCCAAAACACTTGATTCAATGAATGGTTATTAAGTTTTGCAGAAGCCTGATAACAACAATGAGTCAGATGCGTTCCCCCAGTGGGAGTGGTTTTCATAGTATTACAGTTGTGCTGTCTCTCTTTGTAGTGCATATGTACTATAACTAGGTCGGTCAGTCACTCAGTCAGTTAGTCAATAAGCGACATTTGCTCATATTGAACGGTCCCGCTACACACAATCCGGCAAAGAAACTGTCCAATGTCTTGCTGCAACACCTACCTTTTATATCACAGTGCTAATACTTGAAAAAATTATACTTTGGGTACTTCTATTGTGTGGGAAATTAAATCCATGCTTTATTTTGTTAATGAATTTAGAATAAAATGTTTACTTACAGTAAATGCAAAAATGTTTTACTTATAAACCAACACAAATGTATCTAATGCCCATGTAAATTCATAGAAGTCTTCAAAAACTGTACAGTAAATATATAAACAACCATAAATGTGGTTGAAAGATGTAAGGATTCTGTAAACTAGATTGGTTGAGATACAATTATGTTAAAAAATATAAAAAATTCAAACCAGACTCACATTTTGACAACCACTGCGTTAGTTTTTTGCAGATTGCAAATAACTGCATAGGCTGCAGGTCTACACTCCTCCTTTGTCGGTGAACATTTACCAAGTGATGGCAGGAAATTAATTCCCATAGCAAGAGCTGTGCGTGTGTGTGCGTGCGTGCCAGCGTGTGTGTGTGCGTGTGCGTACGTGCGTGTGTGCGTGCATGTGTGTGTGTGCACAGACAAGACAGATAAGTTACTAAGCAAAGGGACCACCAGTTGTGGCAGACAAAGTTTGGGGCAGAGATGACAGGAGTACAGTCTAGCTACACAGGGTCCTGTAAATACCAAGCCATAACAATACCCCAGCACCCAAGAGAGAGAGAGAGAGAGATAGGGAAAGGGAGGGAGAGAGAGAGAGAGAGAGGGAGAGGTATGTACCACCGTGTTAGGACATACTGTAGGTCAAATCTCCTTACATTTATATATTTTATATGAATTCTGTCATCTTCAAACCAGTGCTGTCACGCTCGCAGAGCAACAGGTCTGATACTGTCCTTTTAACTGAGCTTTCAGCCCCAGCTCTAAACTCTATCTTGTTAAGTGCTAGACAGTTGCTTTATTCATACAATAATTATGGCTGAAACTATACAAAATTATAAATAATGCATTTGCCCTGAATGTTCTTCAGGGTTGTTATCTTTCTTTTCGGTTTATCTGTATTTTACTGTTAAATTAGAAAATAACAGCTTTTTGCTGTATTTGCAAAAACAGTAAACTTACAATGGTATTAAAAGTGAAATAAATTCAAGTGAAACTGCAAACAAAAATTTGTTTTTTGAGCTGTAAACTAAGTAATAGGACTGATCTGTGATGAGACAGAGCAATGCTGGTGTTAGCATTAACAAAATTACTGTTTTTATAAAAATCGGCGACGTCTACAAAATTGGCATCGGACAATGTCTAAAGTGAAACATTGTGATGTATGTTGACATCGTCAGGTGGGGGGGGGGGGCTTATGCTATTGTGTATTATGCTAAGCACAATACACAATTTTGCTTTGCATAATTTATTGAACTTCAAACTAAAATAATTAGCTCTAATTATAAATTATTGACTATCTACACAATTTAAGTATAGTTAATAAATGACTACAGGCAGGCAGTACTTCTATTTCATGCCCATCCATCCCAACTCACAGTGTTTTGTTACTTTTCCTCCGTAAACCCTAGTGTAGGCCTGGTCTGGTCTAGTCTTATTGATCTGTAATAACGGCGTCTGCGTCGGCAAATGTAGTCTGTACCACTTCGGTTCCATGGTTCCACTTCGCCTATCTGTCAGTTGCTACTTATGGCTAGGTTATAGCTCAGAGCTGGGGTTACACTTTAACAGTAGTCTCACAGAGCCAGCTTTTACGCAAAGTCTGGGACACAGTGCTGGCTAACTACATCAAGATCTGCCTACTTGACAGGAGAGGTATTTTGATTGACATGCACAACGACCAACTATGTAACTCAATGACAATGTCGGGCATTATATTTATACAGAGGAATATGTTATATATTACCAACATGACTGGCTGTTCTCAGGTATTGTATTGCATCTGTTCTCTGCAACACACACGTCACTTAAGGTTTATTGTGTTTGTGTGTGTGTGTGTGCCCAAGCATATAAATGCCACCATCTCCTCTCTCCTCTGTAAATAATGTTGCTTTAATATTGAATTACCATAGTAACTGGGTTATATCTGGGTGGTGAGGTGAAACATGGGGCATGGGGCCCATAACTCACCATTTGAACAAGGCGGGTATGCATGATTGGAATTGTAAGTGGCATAGTGAAAAGGAGGCAGCAGGGCCAGCCCTTTAACAAATTACATGTAAACAAATAGCTGCAGGCTATTGGCTGACCAGCTGCCAACTTCACGGTGAAGTGGAAGGAGAGGAAGGCTAAATGAGGGGTGCATTCTGCTCTACATAATTAGCTTTTACTTATTTTTTTCTCTTTCTCCCTTCATTCGTCTCTGTACACATCCCTTCTTAGTTACTGTTTCTAGGCCTGGCTGCCATGACTGAATCCCACTGTCTCTGGAAAGATTAAGGTTAGTCCCAGAGCTGGGAAGTACTTAAGTACAAATACTTAAGTAGCTTTTTCAGGTATCTGTACTTTTTACTTTTACTCCTTACATTTTTACACACATATCTGTACTTTCTACTCATTACATTTTCAAAACAAGCTAGCTACTTTAGTTACTTTAGTGTTAATGTGTTCAGAAATAACTGAGAGGAATTGTTGATTTATTTTGCATAATTGAGCGGCTTCCCAATATCATCAAGATTAATTTCAAACCTAAAGAGAATCCCTGGTAGGCCTATTAGCGCATATTACGTAAATTACGTAACAAGATGACACAGACAAGAAAGGCTTTCAGTATGCTATCAAGAGATCAAATAAGGGGCAAATCTGGCGACTACAGCCTATAGGCCTACCCCTATTCCCCTATTCAATTAGTGGCCCGTGGGCCAAATGCGGCCCACGGGGGGATTGCACCCTTGACCACAAATACATTAGCTCAATATAATGTACAATATGAATTAAGTCAATATATAACTGTAAATTAGTTCTTTTGAACTGTTCTACAGCCAAGACATTGTGACATAGCCTGTTTGTAAATGTAATGTAGTAGTCCAAACCTAATAATCCATGTGATGAAATTAGGTGAGGTATGGTACATGGTGCATTTATATAGCGCTTTTATCCAAAGCGCTTTACAGTATTTTTGCCTGACATTCACCCAGTCACACACACATTCATACACTGATGGCAATTGCTGCACCTTGCATGTGCAACCAACCACTGGGAGCAGTTAAGGGTTAGGCATTTTGCTCAAGGATGCATACAGGTATGTCAACACCGGGGTTTGAACCCACACCTTACACCTGGAAGCCCAACACCCAGACCACCAGACCATCCTGTCCCATCCTGTACTAATCACATTTGAATCCATACCAGTAGGATTACCTGGAATATGGTGCCAATACTCAGACTACTCAATTTTAGTTGTTTTTGTCTTTACTGTCTGTGTCCTTTAAACCTAATATTTCCAGGGCATATTAGCCCCTCAGGCCTTTAAACCTAATATTTCGAAGGCCTCTTAGCCACTCAGGCCTTTAAACCTAAATCCTGTTAATCGCCTTTTCGAGGTTCCCTGACCTCCGAGGGTTTCCAACCTAATTCCCTTTAATCGCCTTTTCGAGGTTCCCTGACCT
>JAODUH010005250.1:0-10248 GCA_027564835.1 Typhlichthys subterraneus | reverse complement strand
GGGGGGGGGAGGTGGAGCGGGGTTGGTGGGCGGAAATCGCTCCTCTCTCTCAAGGTCTCTCCTGATGAAGGAGTTATCATGCTAGGGTCCCACTCTCTAGCCTGATAACCCACCCCACCACCCCGCCTCGTCTCTCTGCTTCGCTGGCTCGACCTTGGCTTCCTAGAGCTTCCTCAAAATTACCCCCCCCCCACCCTCCTCACACACACACATAAACACACACCTCTGCCACCTTGTTTATTTTCTGCCGCATTCTAGTCTTCTTTATCTTCGCTTGCTACTTCTCCTCTGGTCTGGTGTCAGCCCACCCACCTCTCTCTCTCTCTCTCTCTCTCTCTCTCTCTCTCTCTCTCTCTCCCGCTCCCTCACTCTTCCCCTCCTGCACCTCTCCTCTCTCTCTCTCCATATCTTTTCCCTCTCCTGCTCCCACATTTCTCTCTCTCTCTCTCTCTCTCTCTCTTTCCCTCTCTCTCTCTCTCTCTCCCTGCAGGCCTTGGACGCCCGGTGGCTCTAAAACCTCTCTATCAGCACAACCTTGCCGCGCTGCTCTGACAGTCATTTTCGCTACACACATACACACACACACACACGCACACACACACACACTTTGATGTTGTGTGCCGTGTTCACAGGATATAACCAGAAGGGTCACCAAATATGTGTATGTGTGTGTGTGCATGATGTGTATAATTAACCGATGTGCGTGCGTGTGTGTGTGTGTGTGATTGCACATCCTTGTAGCTAGTGTAATTATTTACAGTGTGTGTGTGTGTGTGTGTTCCTTTGTCATCTGCTTCAATAATTAGAGAATCATATTTCTCAGCATGCCTGCCTGGTCTCACATATGAGCATGAACACTAATACCCGTCTGTGTGCGGGTGTGTGCGTGTGTGTGTGTGTGTGTGCATGTCAACGTCTTCACTTCCATCAGCCTGTGTCAGCAGCTGTGCGTCTGTGCATTACCCCAGCCCACCAGCTATGTAAAGGTCGCACTTTGCAATAGCGCTACTTACGTTAAATCACAGACTTCACAGACACAGGTGTGTGCGTGCGTGTGTGTGTGTGTGTGTATGGGGGAGGGAGGGTTTGTTGTATTTTAATGCTACTGACATTACGTTATCTGAGTACTGAAATTAGATTTTGAGCATTTAAACATAAAAAAGGAGCACCTTAATTGTAGTATTGTATTATAAATAATATTTACTGTAAGCTGTAAGCTTGTAAACCTTACTATTTGTAATATTAAATACATTATTAAATAAAAAATGTAAATATTAAATGAAGAATTAAACACAATTCTTATATCAATAAAACAACAAATAATACAAATCTAATGTAATATAAAGAGTACATTAGGATAATAAATGTAATAAAAAATAATAATGGATTTTCAGTGTGGGTCTTTAATGTTCCCATTATTTGCATCGTGAAACATGTTGTGTGTTATCTGAGAGTCTTTACCCAGCATGGTGAGTATACAGTAGTGATGTTAAACACTTTCAAATCCGCTGTGTTTATTTCAACCAATTATAATTTAAAATGAAATAAACATTCATCCAGCATCTCCGTTCCAGATTTTGTGCAAAATGTTCTCATAGGTAAATAATAATCATTGTTGATCAGCAAAACGTGGCCAAACAACCAGGCACCAGACCATGAAACAAACCATTATACATGTTTAAGGGCCAAATGGCATTGAACAGTCCCAGAATTGGGGGAAGGATATCTCTATGAGATAACAAATGCAACAGTGGAGAGTGGGTGTAGTATCTATCACTTGAGCTTGACAATGGGAGAAACAGAGCTTTAAAAAAAAAAAAAATGATATTCCAACTAATAAAATAATGTTATGACAGTGATTGCAATCGACCTGCAGTGGCAATTGACCTGTACCTCTAGTACAGTACACTGAGCAAAGCTGAACGTACTTCCAAACCAATGTGTCTGCAGTGTAACACAACATTCATTTAATATGAGCTGACGTGTGATCGTGCTAACTACAGTATACGAGACAATTCTTCATAGTGTCAGCTACAGTGACTTACCCTGGGAGCCTATAAACCATACCAGTCTTACTTGAAAATAGGATCTCCATGAATATAACTTAAAACAGAGTATCATTAGATCAAAAAAGGTAATTAGTAAAA
Source organism: Typhlichthys subterraneus (assembly GCA_027564835.1). Lineage (NCBI taxonomy): Eukaryota > Metazoa > Chordata > Actinopteri > Percopsiformes > Amblyopsidae > Typhlichthys > Typhlichthys subterraneus. Next base: position 8,101 of record JAODUH010005250.1, on the reverse strand, counting down.
ACGTTGATGTGTCGTCATCCATATCAATAAGGTAGTAGGTGAACTTTAGTATCCCACAAGGACAAATTAATTAATATACTGCTGTCACTGTGCGGTGCGGCAAGGGCAGGAACCAGGCTCAGGTTGGGTTCAGAACAATTGGAAATGTTTATTTTAAACAAAAACACACAGCAAATAACAGGAAACAATTACCGACAGGGTGTGACATATACTGTGGCTAATTGGGGAGTGGAAACCAGGTGTGTGTAATGACAAGACACAAGCTGTTTCTCAATTCCAAGAACGCTAGGTACATACTTGTCTTCTTGAGAGGTACGTTTCTGCCAAGTGTCCTTTTGAGAATGGTCTTGCAAGAACGCGAAGACAGATCTTGATTGAGATGCATATATTTGGCTATCATTCTAGGCTATTGCGCAATACAGTACCTAGGGATGAGCGCTTTATAGCCGACGGCCTGTAAGCGGAACCTCACATCTACAAAATCGTTGTCGAAAAGTATAGCCAATATTGTTGTGTGTTTTCTTGACTGCCATTGCCACTTGTTGATTCGAAATGCATTCTGGGATATTCCTCTGACAAGTTCACACACAAGTCACCACTGGTGCATCCTTCCTGGTACACTTGAACACTTCCTGGTATATTATCCATTCTTGACTAGATGCGAACTTGTGAATTGGAAGAGTACTTGGCTGTGAATTATGACGTTTCACAAGAACGGAAGAACGCAAAAACAGAAAAGAACGTATATTGAGATACTGCCGTAGACTGAGTCCAAGATAAGTTCATGTGTAGCTGGGAAACCTGGGAAGCATGGCAGACCTTTACAACTGCATCTATATAATTTATTCAAAGTTCATCATAATGCTTTAATTTTAGTAGTTTGGACCTCTTGTCTAAAAAAAACAGTTGAGATCAAATTCATTGTTTGTTTTGCAGTTGTTTTTAAATATGTACTTCTTGAAAAAGTTGATTCCAATTCCTTTTCTTGCTATTTTTTTTTATTATTTACCATAGCAAAACACCTTTAAAGTGATTTATCGGCACTCTGATACTGAGCTTTAAACCATCTGCCAAAAACGTGGAGGTAATTTTAATGTTGACGTTAAGCTTTGATAAACATGAAGGCGGCTGGAAGTTTTTATCTTACACCAATCTAGAGACAACATCCACCATTTTTTTTCTCACCACATTCAGATGGCATGGCAATCGCCTTCAATCAAAAGTCATCTTACACAAAGTTTAAAAAAGATTTTAAAGAAAGATAGAACTTTGTATATTTGGACGCAATCAAATGCTTACAGTCTTCTCGATCAGTCCTCCAAATCTAGGCTGAAAAGAAACAGTGACATTTGCCTTGTCATTATACTGTATGTATTTAAACATGCTGCCCACAGCACTTAGCTTGCTGTATAATAATCTTTCAAATCGCTTCTTGAATTTATTTTAAGAAGTGATTGCTCATCTAATACACATGAAGACTTATTTCCCATTATATGTATATCTAATCTAAATGGCCTAATATTATGGGACTGATTTCATCCCCATGCTAAGAGAATCTATAGCGCCATATCTGGAAGTATCTGTTAGATTAAGTTACATATCTGATGAAGAATCCTTAGGATGAAGTAACATATCTGTTGAATGATCTTTTACATTAAGTTACATACAGTATCTGCTTCTTGAGTGACAAGGACCAGGCTGATCATTGGGACAGAGTAGAAAACATAAAGTACACTTTTCTTTTATGAGAAAAACTATTAACAGTATTAGCATAACCTGCAACTTCAGTAACCCCTGTGGTTAAAACACCCGTTTAACACCTCATCACTCCTCTCTACCCCTCCCCTCCCACGCTCACATACACAGTCACGGCCTTGGGAGAGCAGGCTGCACTAACACAATTGACAATGTATCTTTAAGATATAGTCTAATAACTCTCTTGTTTGGCCTATTATATTGTTTTCAGGAATGCTACTAAAGCATTAAAGGGGATCCAGTATTCACTCCCACTCTCTGCAGCTGTCCCTGCCTATATGCCATACATGTGCCATGTGTGTGTATTCCCTGTAGTGCCTGTCATCCCCGGGGGGTCTCACAGCAGGCACATACCACATACTGTACAGTACAAAGAGACAGCTCGCTTTTTACCTATGGCTGGGGGGAGAGAGTGAAATATTTATTTGATTTTTATTTGTGTGTGTGTGTGTGTGTATGAGTGAGAGAGAGAGAGTATTCAATACCTGAGGTGTGTGTGAGAGAGAAAATGTGTTCGGTGCCTGAGTCATAGAGAGAGAGAGAGAGATAGAGTTCAGTGCCTGAGTCATTGTAAGTCTGCGCATTAGTCACTATTAACCTGTCTGCTTGTGAGCGAACACACACAGTCTATTGGTAAAAGGATGTGTCCATTAAGTTCTACAGTAAGTGTGTGTGTGTGTGCCTGCGTGCGTGCGTTCGTGTGTGTGTGTGAGCCAGCATCTGAGTGCATGCACTTGTGATTGCAGACCAGATGTGATTGCAGGTACTATATTAACGTGCTACGTTGTGTGTGTGTGTGTGTGTGGTTTTGAGTGTGTGCGTGCAGTCTTGTGTGTGTCCGTACCCTATGCGCTCTGGCCCAGATGACTCTGGGTAATTGCTCCTTATCTGGTGACCTGTCAGTTCACATCACCGTGACGACGGGAAAGATGGGTGGGGGTTCTTCGGGAGAGATATATTCCACCTCCCACCTCCCCTCTTCATTCTCCTTGTAATGTTCATTATGAATGATTAATGCTCTAGGGCTGTGTGCGTGTGTGTGTGTGTGCGTGCGTGCGTGCGTGCGTGTGTGCGTACGTGTGTGTGTGTGTGTGTTTACATCACAATGAGAAAATGAGGTGGTAATTTGTGTATTGCTGACAAATCAAGCTACAGTCAAGCAGGGTGTGTGTGTGTGTGTGTGTGTGCGTGCATGCATGCGTGCGTGCATGTGAGCAAGTGTGTAATTGTGAGTGAGTGAAAGTGCCTCTTGGTAAATAATGTTTGGCAGTGGAACATTTGGTATGTGGGTTTTTGTGAGTGTATCTGTAGCCTTTGGGACATACTGCACCAGGGAAAGACAGGCTGGTAATTTTGTTTGTTAACAAACAGAAATAAGGAAAGCAAGAGCGATAGAGAAAATATAGAAATTGATGTATGAGAGAGAGAGAGAGAGAGAGAGAGAGAGAGAGAGAGGGAAGGAATATTGGAACATTTCGCTGCGGAATAAATCAATATCATATTGACATTTTGAAACTAAATATCGGCAGCAATTTGGTCTGAATCTGAAAATTGGGTTTCAGCGTAAATACTGGCTTTCTGTAATAGCAAATTGATCCAATTTCTGAGCATTTGAAAGTGAAGAGTAAATCCTATATCCAGCAAGAGTCTGTCTATATATGTCTACAGGACAGTATATAGGTATTTTGCTGCATATAGTGCAGGCTGTATCCATACAGAGGATTAGGGCTCTTGCCTGCATGTTTGTGTGTACATGCAGAATACTGTACAGTGGCGTTCTACTACCTTGTGCGCGGATCGTTTGTGCTGCATAAGCGGCGGTCGTAATTGGTCTCCATTGGGCCGGGGAGAGGCTGGTGAGCGAGCTGTTGGCCCAAAATACTTCCAGTCCAGAGCCTCGGGCCCGAGCAAGGCCAGCACGTAGCCACTTGTTCTAAAGAGACAGTGGGAATGACGGGGAGAGGTGTGTTGTTTTGTGGTTGAAGCAGCCCTCACCTGTGTGCTGAGTGGAGGAGTCTCTACTCCTCCAGCTCCCATACTCCCATACATATATTGCCCTTGTATTTTACTATAGGCAAAATCATTTAAAGGTGGAGCCAGTAATTATGCTGAAGTATTGTTGATATTTCAACTAGTTTCAACTAGTTCAGCACAAACACCTCACCTTTAAATACCATAGTGACCATGGCCGGTCACCTCCGCATTATGGGACCGTAGTTTGGAAAAAATATGTATGGCGATAATAAAATTATGTTTAGATCCCATTTGAATCGTGACACGAAGTACACATATGATGTGTGTCTAAATAAAAGATAATTTTTCAAGTCAAGAATGTTGCAGTTTGTTGTGAAACTATAAATTCATCTTTAGTTTTGTGTGTAACCGCTCAGTGAACTACAGCTTTTGTCTCGCACAACACACGTCACCAAAACAAAGCTTTCTTTGGCTTGAGGATTGTGGCGTGAAAACGTCATGACACTCACAAGGTTACAAGGTTAGTAGTCTGACTAATTACGTATTTTCACAGTCGTAAAGTTCAACAAATACACGACAAACTGAGACTTTCTTGACTGGAAGATTTTTTTTTTTAAATAGTCAAACGTCATACAGTATGTGTGCTTCCTGTCACAAAGCAAACGGGATCTAAAAATAATTGTATTCTCGCTGTTGACTACCATACACAGTCCCATAATGCGAAAGTGACTTAGGCTCTCTATTGGGTGCTCTCTCAGAAGCTCCGCCCCACACATTAGAAACTGGGATATTGTTGTGTGGTGTGGTCTACAGCACTTTGTTTGTGTTCCCATTCACAGAGATAGGGTTGTGTAGAAACAGAATGCACACAGAACAGCTAGCGGACCATGCGTACGTAAATATTCACTGAATTTAAAGAGTGGCTTTTAATGGTGACTACCTAGAACACATGCTAATTCATGATGAAGACAATCTAGCGATAGACAAAAGGCATCTTGTTGGGATGGGTGATAAGGGAGAATAGGCTCACAACCTTCTCCACTCCTACATCTATAACCACATAGACTTTGTCTACACTTGGGTAGATGCAAGGAGCCAGGGGTGCAGTAATCCACAAGCTTACATTCATAAAACAAGAGAGAATAAAGGCTTGACAAAAACGCATTAGCATACATTTAGTTTAAGGCTGCATTCATCCACGTTTCTTTATTTTCTCAAATGGTTGATGTCTAAACTCTGCCCCACCAGTTCCAATCCGTTATTGACTATTTTCTACTTTGTGTTATCAAATGCTGAACCTTGGCTTACTGTAGCTATGCCTATTTCCCAACACTTGAATGTAAATGTGCTTTCATTCAAACAGGTGACTCGAGGCCATGGAGCAAATATAGCCAAACAGAACCACAAAATTCCAACCTTGAAACAAACAAGCCACAGTCTGTAACAAAAGTACTACCTTGGTTTAGCACAATGGGAGAGCATGTACGGCCAGAAGACTCAAACTAAATGCCAATGTACTGAATAAGACTACAGTAATGTTTTACAGGTTGGGTCATGGGGGAATGGTATTTTGAAAAAAACATATCAAGAAATCAATGAATGCAACTTGAAGTGAAGATGCTGTACGTAGTCCAAACCTAAACCCCATGGATCCCTGGGAATTGCAGTATCATAACAACACTCGCTATCATTAGACTGCTGTCTAGCAACAGGCACCACCGAGATCCAAGATACTTTATTCTGACCTTTTCCTGAGTCTTGGATATTATCTTTGCTTCTCTATTTCTCACGGCCTTCTAATCGCACAAACATTCCAGAGATCGTCATGTTCTGCGTCAGCCAAAATATTTGCCCATTTAATCTTTATTTTATATTCTCCTCTTTGCCTCCTTTCACGAATTAACGATCACCATCACTATTTTCTCCCAACCACCTGACTGTCATCTATCATCCGCGACCCGACTCACATGCCCTGTATGGATCTGCAGTGACTAGAACATTCCTTTCGTTCTCTTCCGAGGGACAAAGAGTGAAAGATAGAGAAGGTTACCTTTCATGTTCAATCTTAAAGGAATGTTTGAGATTTCCCAGAGATGATTAAATAGGAACCATCTCCACAAGGTCATGTAGATGCACACACACACACACCTTTACCCGCACGACTTGGTCACAACACCTCTGAGAGGTCAAGCTACATCAAGCTAAATAGTTAAAGATAAATGTGAAATGTGTTCACGCTCCAGTGAAAGCAGATCCAGGCGTGTGTGTGTGTGTGTGTGTGTGTTTGTGTGAGTGTTTGTTTTTCCTGTTGTCTTGGAGACTCCATTAACTGATCTGTTAGTTTATGGGTTCAGTGTGTACCTGGAGTTTTAAAGTTTGTGTGTGTGTGTGTGTGTGCGTGTCCGTGCGCGTGTGTGTGCGTGTGCGTGCGTGTCACTGTCAAGTTGTTAGGTGTTGTGCAGTCAGTGTTCGTCCTGTAAGTGTGTGTGTTTGTGTGTGTGTGTGTGTGCGTGTGTGTGGGTGTGTGTGTGTGTGTGTTTGTGTTTGTGTGTCACTGTCAAGATGTTAGGTGTGCAGTCAGTGTTTGTCCTGTTATATATGTGTGTGTGTGTTTGCGGACACAAATTTGCATGTGTTAGTGTGTACGTAAAGATTGCATGTCACTATCAAGTTGTTTGGTATTTGTGTGTTTCTGTGTTCACTGTGTGTGTCTGTATGTGTGTGTGTGTGTCTGTGTGCGCGCGTGTTTACAGGCTTATTAGGCTGTAACGCTGCTATAAGCAGCATTGCCTCCCCAGAGACCAATTATATGACAGGGTTATGGAAACTCTGGTGCCAGATATTCTAGGGTTCCTACAACGCTCCAGCATGTGTCCTTGGGCATGGGGCGTGCACGTGTATGCGTGTGTGTGTGTGTGTGTTTGTGTGCATTGTTTTGTGTGTTGGTGTGTGTGTGTTTGCGTGCATTGGTTGCATGTGTGTGTGTACACATACTGTACTGTCATTATTCAGCATCACAATGCCCATTAGGTGACACTGTAGCGACAAACATGACTTCCCAGGGTGCTACTGTGATCACGATGACTGCACCAAAACATTACAGCATTGCTTCATACGCAGTGCACTGTATCTGTCTGTGTCTGTGTGTGTGTTCTGCGGCAAGGCTCATCTGTGTTTAAACTCACGGTGATTTGTGTGAGTGTGTGTACGACTTATTTGTGCACACAATAAACACCAGTGTGGATCTGTCTATGGGTGTGTGTGCCAGTGGTCATGTACATATAGTGGTGTGTGTATTTGTGTTAGTAAATCATATTTGCAGGCTCAATGTGTGCATATATGAGTGTGAGCGTTTGTGTGCACATCCTTTACAGATGTGCATGCGTGTAAATTTGTGTGTGCACACAGAGAATTGCACACCTACACATCAGTAATGTGCGTGTGTGCCCATATGTGTGTGTGTGTGTGGTTGTGTGTGTGTGTGTGTGTGTGTGTGTGTGTGTGTGTGGTGACATGGCGCCCATGCGCGTCCACAGTGCTAAGATATGATGGACATGGCCATCCACTTGCTAGCAGAAGCGGAGACAGACACACTGTGCTTGGCACCGGGACACCGCTATCCTGAATTCAGCCTGCGTGGCTCTCCTGAGGCCTGCATGAATGGACCGCTTGTGCCTCTCCTCTCCTCTCCAATACTTTCTCCCCTTGACTCCTCTGAGGCTCTCCCAGTTCCTCTCCTCTCCTCTCCTCCTCTCCTCTCCTCTCCAATACTTTCTCCCCTTGACTCCTCTGAGGCTCTCCCAGTTCCTCTCCTCTCCTGTTGTCTCAGCCTCTCCTCTTACAGTAAGTGTTACTGTGTCTTACTCCCCCTGGCCTCCCGCCCGCCCCCCCACCCACCCCCCCTCCCTCCATCTGCTCCTTCCCGCTCTGTTCATAGCTCTCATTTCCCCCCTCTTCTATTTTCTACTTCATTTTGTTTTTTATCTCCTGACAGCGATGCAGGGCTGTGACCCTGTTACCATGGCAGTGAGGCAAACAGCCCCCTTCTCCTTATAATGATCTACACAAGTCTCCACTCCTCTCCTCCCTCCACTCTGTGACCCATTGACCCTTCCCTCCCTACCATCCTCCTCCTCATGTCTATCACACTCCTCTCTGCTCCCCCTCAATGTGGGTCCTCCTCTCATCTCCTCTGCTCTTCCTGCCTTGCCAATCCTCTCCTCACGTTTGCCCTGTCTGCTCTCATGGCCCTGGATAGTTCCTCTTCTGGATAAAGAAGATTCTGTCTTTATTCTTGGCTGGAGAGAGAGAGAGAGAGAGAGAGAGAGAGAGAGAGAGAGAGAGAGAGAGAGAGAGAGAGAGAGAGAGAGAG
>JAODUH010005249.1:0-10250 GCA_027564835.1 Typhlichthys subterraneus | reverse complement strand
TTTTGGTACCGCGAGTAATAATGTTTTTATCTGGGTCAGTGATCAGTCATATCATACAAAACATTTAACGTTACATCCGTGATAATAACAAAAGTAGAATATGTCTTTGTTTCATTTTAACGTTTCTTGCTTAACCGAATAACCTCACTTTGTGTTGTTGCTAGCAGCTAGTAGCTAGCCACCTATCTATCATAGCCCTGTAGCGGCAAGAACGATGTGGTTTCGTGCTATGTAACTTTTCATTCATTAATTAATATGTGCTTAGTAGATACATGGCTGGTTATCAAAACTTAACACTGTTCCTACACAGGGCTGTGTGACCAGCTGCTGCTGTGTTGTTAACACAAACAACAATTAACTACATTCTGCCGCCTGTATCCTTTATTGTAGTCTGGACAGCGAGGCGGATTTCATGCATAATATTAACACCTTGAAAACACTGCTGAAAATAAACCATATGTTGTCCAAAATCCATCAAACTATGTTCTAGCCCCGTTTGAGTAGCCTGCACCGGTACTGGCAGTAAAGCAGTCGTAGCCTCACGTCAACACAGCTACGTGGAAGTCGGGGCGGAGTGGGCAGTGTTTTTTTTTATTTAACCCTTTAAAGCAAAGTCACTGAAATCTGACCGTTATCTGGGGGTCGTGGTATGATGGTGCTATTCCACATCGTTTATATGGTATTTTCACCTAAGCTTGTCAACTACATTGCATTGAGAGGTCAAGTCAACAAGTAAAAAGAAGCATGAAATGACTCCTTTAAAGTAAAGGTGTTGCGCTGAGTTACACAGAAATTACACAGAAAAATAAACAAACAAACAAAACAATCTTGGCCTAACTCTGGTGAGCAGGACTGAGTAAGGTGAGATATGAGGGGTACATGTGTGTGTGTGCGTGCGTGTGTACTATATATGTGTGTGTTTGTGTTAGATTCAACTTGAAGATGACTTGCATATTGCAACAGGCACAAGGCACAAGGCACATTTTGATATTTCATATCAAAATATTATGCAGGTATAGTATTTCCTAATTTGCGCAAGTGCAACTATTTTTAAGGAGAAACCACCTGGCACCGTTACCAGGGCAAAAGGCGTGGCGCATGTCGCATACCTCCCCTCCCCACCCCCCCGCTCCCCCTTCCCCAACACTGCTCCGAGTTCATTTGGACATTGCTTCGGGACAAAGTTTTGGCCGGCCAGATGCACAAGCTAACTATGACTCAGAGTGACAGGTTCCCAGGCGTTCAGTGACACCATCGTCTTTTGCCCCGCCCCCCCCCACGCCCCCCGAACCACCCACCCCCCCACCCCCCCGACGCGCTCTCATTGGTTCAGCCGAGGCTTATACTATTTGACCCTGCCTGTATCACAGAGTTCACCAGCTGGGGCAGTGCATATGGGCTGCCCAGCCTTAGCCTTACCAGGCTCACGGATTAAGAGAGACCAGAATACATGAATACACAAAGAGACCCTCCGGGGGGGGGGGGGGGGGGGCTCTACTGTTTCTGGATATGCCTGCAAACGACGAGAATGTAAATGAGCCAACTCCTGATAGCGAGTCACCACTTCCAGTTAGGCAGAAGTAGAGAGCTGACAGGAATCACCACAGATGGACTAGTTAGCAGTGTATGCAGGTGGCGCTCTTGAAAGGGCTTTCATTTTACAACCTTGATCAAGTTTCTGTTGGTTTTCTAACCTGAAGATCTCTCACCATCTTCACATTAATAGGCACGTTATGAGTGGATTGCGATTTCATATCACAGTATGGGCCTAATATCTGTTTAAGATGACCTAGTTGAAGCTATATGTTAAACATTCCCACCGACTTGTCATCATTTCAACTTACGTGAATATACGGAAATGATCTTGTGAGCTAGCTGTTGGATGCTATCTTATTGTTTTTAATCTAGTGGAGTAGGACACACTAAATCACATCACCATTTAATATTGGTTTTGCCATTGAAATTTGCCAAGAACTCTGTCCTCTGTGGTGCATTAAAGCTACTGTAGGTAGGATTTTACAGTTGCAATGAGAGCTACTGTAGGAAATCAATTCACAAACCTGTTGTAGCTCTGTGCACGCATTCATGTCGTTGATAGGCAAGGTGGATTCACCAGACAAATAACAGAAAGGAGACCTTGATTAGTGATCGTCACGATTTCTGTCATTTTTCTACTTAAAAAAATTTAATGACAACATTTGTAATGGTTCATGTTCTGCGGGAGTTCACAAGCCTGCTTTCACAAGCAATAATCTATAATAATTTTCATTAGGCACATTACGACGATCTCTGGTTGTATTAGTCTATGTATAATATTAGCCAAAATAAAATATTATAAAGCAGTATCTGACTGTCACAATATGCTGATACGGTTCTTTGGTTTTGCATAGTTTTTTGTGTGCAGGTAGTCTTGGAAAAGCAGTTTTGCATAGTTTTTTGTGTGCAGGTACATATTTAGTCTTGGAAAAGCAGGTTTCCGATCAAAATGTTCACTCACACAATAGGAAAAGAAACCAGATTGATTCGATTTTATTCAACCACCAAACAGTAGAACTTGATTTCCCCTAAGGCAAGCGATTACTCAATCCAAAACCTTCTTTATGGATTTATACAGCAAGTAGTTCCAAGTAAGTAAGCAAGTAAGCATCCCTTCAAAGAGATGTTTCACAGAGCTACCATAGAGAGCATACAATATACCACACACACACACACACACACACACACACACACACACAATGTGAAGCTGCTGGAAAGGTAAAAATAGGGCTGAACAGGAATAAGAAAGTAGAGGGTCTGGTGTAGATTACCACAGAAAGTGTCAGCAGGTCTCTCAACACTCTTAGGTGATAGCAGCTGTCACAGTTGTACTTGGGGTCGTTCACCATTACCAACCCTGCTTTCCATTGTGTTGTCTAGTATCTACTCTCATGGAAGGCTCCTAAAGCTTGTGTAGTCACTTTCTCCCACATGCGGCTAACAAAACAGGTGGGATTGTCTCTGGAGTTACGGGGCCTCAGCGGGGGTGGGGGTTAAGGCACTGTAAGAGAATGCAGTTTCTATGGAGATATCACAAATATTGCCATGGGAACTAGAGCGCCAGTGAACCCTGTTGTCTATGATCTAGCTGTAATCGTCTCTCTCAGAAAGATTATGGTAATATGTAATGCTCTTATTAATTAATTTTCCAGGCTGGGTTTCTTGACTGACATCAACATAGACTTTTATCAAATGGAAATTAGCATCACCTTGGGCTAAAGATTTTAACAAAAAATAGAAATAGAAAAGAACAAAGTATATTTCTGTTTATCTGATCTTATTGTAATGAGACATTTTAGAATATATCGTATAAGGACTAGTTCCTTGTATTCATTTTTGATTGCCTCCGAAAACCACAGAATTTAAGCAACTAGTCAAACATTTTAACCATATTTCATAATTATTATACTGGTTTTATAATGAAACATCTGAGATTTTGCATTTGGGTCCTTATAGAATGATATATATTTTTACACACTGATACTACTGTACAAAATAAATGCTTTGTGTTTTCTGTTGATAAACAAGGGTATTGGTCTCTAGTGCAAACTTTAAAAGATAAACAGTTACAGTGCACCACCTTAAAGATGTGCCGTATGATTTCACCACAGACATTTCAACACAAACTCGGCCAAGACACTTTAAGGTATACACGTATTAAATCCTCACGGGAGAGTTGGCAATCACATAACACTGCATGGATTGTAAATGGCAACAAGTCTTTGGAAATAGGCAGGATTGCCTCCTGCAGGACTGACATCATGTTATCATATTAGGCCGCATTCAGAAGCAGCTTCTTTTTGGAAGCTGTCAGCCTCTTTTTTACATTATAACCCTATGGAGCGGGCCGTGTTTGTAAAAACGCCATGGGCGCTAAATTTAAACTCTGCCACAGACGCTTTTTTCAGCATCTCTGGACTTTAATTTCAGATGAAAATAGTTCAACTTCTCAGAAGAAAATGCCTTAAGTCATCTGCTTTTTTGACAGTTGACCAATCACAAGCGGCGTAGTGAGACCTGGTGTTTCCATAACAACCGTAACAATCGTTTCAGCATTTTTTTTCTATATGAAAAATGCCTAGGCCAGCGCTTTTAATCAAAAAAAGAAGTTACGTCTGAAGGTGGCTTTTTGAGGATGAATAAAGGAAAGAAATATAGTACTTTAATTGTACTCTAATTGTACATGAAATGGTCATAATCATTAAATAGCCTATACTAAAATTATTTGCATGGCAATAAGGTATTTCAGAACTATTAGTCTTGTGAAATGTTCTTGTACTATCTAACTCAAAGCCTGAAATGACATGAGAAAATTAAATGTTGCTAACTAACAAGGATGTTTTTATCCAATGAAACGTACATTTTAGAAGATTATTGTTTTATTATTATTATTATTATTATTATTATTATTATTAAGGAGAAGGTAGAGGTTCGATATCTTGCTCAAGTATGATTGCAAGTAGATCAAGCATGTCAGGAATTGAACCCACAACTTTTTCAATTGGAAGTTGAACCCATTAACTTGTAACCTATAACCTTTATTTGTTTTGATGCCTCGCCCGCACTATTTTCTCTAAAGTATATGATAAACAATATGGTATACTCTGCATTCTTGTCATCTGTATAAGAATTGCTGGGTTATGTAATTTATAGAGGACATGACCTTGGGGTTGTTTAATGTAGAGACAGCAAGATTAGCAAGGCACAAGAAAGGGCCTTCCCACAGCAAGTGCTTTACTGGCAGGCCCTGGGACCCAGGCCAGTTTGAAGCAGTCAACATGGAGAGAACTCCTCCAGACCACATGAAGACCACTCATCCAATCTGAGCTGTCACCACTGAACTAAAGACGACGTTATATTGCTCTGTTGGCACCAGTTGGCCAGTGAAAGCATAGCCTTTCCACTTTAGGGAATCAAATCAATGCAGTGGTTTAAAAATAATGATGACCATTAAATGCTTCACAAGCCGAACAGGCTTGGTTTTGTTTTTTTATGGTTGAGAATGGAGAGCACTGCTTTTGCCGCTCCCGATGAATAATACGCATGATAAGTCGCACTTCTCAAACAGGCAGCCTAAGGCATGAAATGAATTTAGAGATAGAAAGTGTAGACTGTGTTTGTGAAAACTGCGTGCTTCTACACGGGCACGGGAGCAACCTGAGTATGAAATGAGGCTAGGTGTTCCATGGGGAATCCCACCAGGATGGTTAATTGAGCTTTTCTATTTATGATTTCTCCCTCAGCGCTCCCTTCTCTCTGAACAGCAATGCAGGGAATCAGGTTGAATTATCATAAGACACACCAGGATCATTACAGACGGGAGCTCAGAATGCTTGTTTACCTATTGTATAATTCAGCAGTGTAAAACCTGCGGTTTAAGCGTGGCATTACACTGAGATTACAGGGCAAAGCATGCCCACATTATGAGGGGTCCGAGAATGATCAAATGAAAACAACCACCTGCCTGCAGATTATCAGATTTCGTACAGCTGTGTTGTCAATAAGGAGGAAGAGAGGGAGATGGAGAGAGGATACGGGGAGGTGTCTTATGTAGGTCAAATGAAACGTGCACTGCAGGGGTCGAGAGCTAATAAACATTGTGCCCTTTTGGCACACATGCAGTAGCTGTTGGGTTAAAGCTGTGTAGTGTGGTGTGTCTCTGAGGACCCCCTCAGAGCTGTATAATCTATTCAAGTGGACAAAAGAAACCCTATAATGAGACGAGGGAAGGATATGAGAGACAGACCAGGAGAATATCAGGAAACACCTGTTTGAGAGATTACAGTAGTCAAGCAGCACTTCCGGAAGTTCACCCAGGCACAAACCCCTGCGTCTGGTAGCGTAGCTGTTGAGGCCTTTCTCCCATACAGTTGGAATGCTGGTAAGGACGCAATTAAAGAGACACTCCTCATTCGTGTTGTAGGGACAACAGAGTTTTTCAGTTAAGGTTTTTCCAAACTAGTTGAGGTGACTTGTCAAAGCATCGTAATGGAAAATGTGGCATTCTGGGGACAATACCCACAGGTACATTAAAATATTTTAAGCCACACAGAAACCTCGGAAAACATAATTACAAAGACATTTTCATTTAATATAACTACAGTGGATGGAACTACAGTGGATGGATGGATAACAATAGTAGTATGTTCTTTAGAGCAGATCTGGATTTGCCTGATTTAGCTAGACCTAGAGCCATTGAAATAACAGAGTTAAGCCAACGGAAGTTTGAAATTTGAACGGAGATAATACAACTATCACTTTATATGGCTCTGGGTATACCTATATCCTGCACTGTCAGCAGAGAATTATTAGAAATGCAGTCTTTAGCCTGGAGGACATGTGTGTACATTACTTGTAAATGAAGTGTGTCAAGTGCTACTTATAGGGTTTTAGATGTCTACTGTAGCTGCATTATTACACTCTTCCCTTACCAACCAAGCCTCCGATATTTTCATTCATGCAGTGTATTCACCTTGTGAAAGGACCTAAGGACCAAATTACCATGTTTTTTAAAACTGATACCACACATGCATAATCTATTCATATATTTCTGGTTTACTTACTTATATATCTGCAGTTTAAAGAAATATAACATAGAATTTTATGTACCATAATACAGTAACCTAATATTATGTTATAATGAAATCAGAATTTCAGCCAGACATCATTACATCATCTTTGTTTTTCTCCATATAATGGATTTAGGTATAAAGGATGACTTGCTGTGACCATTCCTTCAGAGTGGGTGGTTACTGGTTACATGTACCATCCAGTCCTGGACAGCCTCTCAAGCTATTTATCGCTCAACCTCACTTCTTAACGTTGAAAGAGAAAATATGATTTTATGGTGTAGTAGTCGTATACCATAAAGTTGCCACTCTACAATGTATAGTTATATTGACTGAATATTAGTCTATTGATACAGCACCATGTAGTCGCCACAGAATAGCAGGAACATTCATTTGCTCTTCTTCCTCGATCAAAGGAATATCTGGGCGGCAAGTGGTGCAGTGATAGAGCGGGGTGATAGGTGATTGAGAACTCGCTGGTTCCAAACCCGCTAACTCCTCACCTAGTGTCGAGGTGTCCTTGAGCAAGACACAATCAGGTGTCATCACCATCGGTGTGTGAAAAGGTGAATGTGAGGCATATAATGTAATATATAAATGCAGTCCATTTGACCACGATCTACAACTGCAGTGTTTTAGTGATGTTTCTATTGTTACAGCTAAACAGTACAGTACTAGTTCTCATTCATTTGGCCTACTGCTACAGGATCACTAGCACAGCAGTTAGGTCAGTTCAACATTTTGTTTTTGTTTTAGCTTGTCAGCCTCATTCCAAAAGCCTCATTCCAAATAGTGTAGTTGGAGAAGAAGTAACTCTCAACCAGCAAAGAAAAAAAAAACTATTTATTTTTTATTTATTCATTAATGTCATTAGTACAGAAGACTTAACTGTAATTGTCAGTGTCTTTAACAATTGTTTGTCCTTAAGTCTAGTACATGATGAAATTTATACTATTGTTAATGTCCTGTTGCAATTTGCCCTTAACTTGGACAATCACATATGACAACATACCACCATAGTCATAGAATCCCAACTGTTAGTATTTATTTAACTTATTGTAATAAATCATAAATACAGCATACAGTACATATATATAGTGATAAATAATAAATGTATACAGTACACGACGGCTGAATATGATCACGTTACTGTAATATTCTAGGCTAGTTTTCGTCAAGCTATATGGTACTCCACCACAAGCTAAAAACAAGCTGTGCTATTGTAATGAACTCATAAAGAGATCATTAGCAAATCTTCTTATCATGTCTGCTACAGTAGGTGGTTCTACATGCAGGGCTGACAGCTGGCTGGGGATGTGGATGACACTAAAGCTAATCTCGGTTTAGCCATGTCTGTAGGTAGTGTGTGACCCACTGCACTACCCACAACCACAGCTAATACCTCATCCAATTCAATACTGTAGGCCTACTATCAGTCATACTACTAGCAGTATACACATGTACTACTGTGGTCATGGGCGTACACCATGAAGATTTTGGGTTCTTTGCAGTATGAATCACATATTCCTGTATAACTGGTCTTGGCATTAGGACCGATGACCACACCCTATGCCGTCATGGCATCTCTCTGTTTCCTCCGGAGAATGCAAATAATATCCAGAATAACATGCACTGAATGCTCCATATGTTGCACACCAGATGTCCGTAGCAGGCCACCCCCCGCAACGTGATATTGCGATAACGATACTGAGTCAATATAATGACCCCTAGTATGTGAGTGTGCATGTTCAGTATACAGTGTGTGTGTGTTATCGTGTATGTGTGCATGTGTGTATATGTATGCATGTTAATGTGCGTGTGTACAGTATGCTTGTGTGTGTATATGCGTGTGTGTGTGAGTGTGTGTATGCGTGTACTGTATGTGTGTGTGCGTGTGTGTGCATGTGTGTGTGTATGTGTATGTGCATGTGTGTGTATGCGTGCGTGTGTGTGTGTGTGTGTGTATGCGTGTGTGTTTGTGTATGCATGTATGATGTGTGTGTGTGTGTGTGTGTGTGGACCGTGGGCTGTCAGGATGATTCAGCAGCCAGCATGACCCCTCCTAGGGCCTCATCCCTCTGTCACAGTCCAGCGAGGTTCATCCCAGGCTGCACCATCAATAGGCCCACACTGGCACCAGCATCGGACCCCACACATCAGCTCAACCATATAGTCAGCTATTGTATAAGATAATTGTAAGATAGCACACTTTTTGTCAAAATCACTAAATATCTCTTGGCATTCTGCTATCTGACCGTTCTCTGTGCGTGCTGAAAACACACACACACACACACACACACACACACACACACATAGCTGACCAACAACACTAAAAATGGAAAGTAACGTGGCCGGAGTATGCCGGGATGTGAGGTACGAGAGGGAAGAGGAGCTGGGGGGAGGTTTTTTCCCATAAGGGACTCACCAAAAAGGTCTTGGATGAGGAGGTTAGGGTTAGGGTTGGGGTTAGTCTCAGCCTCTTCTGTCCATTAGCACTATGTCACATAAGTAACTCGCTGTGCTGAATGTCCGAATGTCTTGACAGCACTTTCCGGAAGTGAGGAAGTCGATTTTCTTTGACTGCTGGCATTGTCACTCACAAAGCCTGTATTTGCAATTCCGGTGCGCTGCTTGTGCAGTGCTTTATTTACTAATTTCAGTTGTTGCATTTATTTAAAGCATCAACCGTAGCCTACTTATCAAACAGATTTACAAGACGTGAAAACAGCCAGGTCATGTCGATAAGTTTCCCAACGGATTCCTCAGTGTACAGTATGTTTAACGTCCGACTTTGTCATTTAGTTACGTAGTTGGTCAATCAAAATACATATTCTGTTATGTACGCAGATTTTAACACAGTTAACCAGTGCTGTGTCCCAGACTTTATGTAGTAAACATGATTCCTATAATCTCTGCGAGACTAGGGTTAGGGTTAGGGTTAGCGAGCGCTGTGTGTGAATCATCAACAGGGTTTCACCACCGCACACAGAGTTTCATGTTTCTGTTGCCTGTTTCGGCTTTTACAGGCTACTTGACTGTGGTTGCCGTGGAACTGAAGACAAACGACCCGATGCCATGGACCAATGAGTTTGAAAGTAAGAGTTACCTCTTAAATATAACCTGCAAATATAGACCATACTGTATCCCTAAATCGTTCAAGTTCAACACAAGCATTTGAAATAAGTAAACAATTTAAACTTAATTAATTTGATCTCTTCAGGACTGTGTGGGCGTGTCTAGACTCTGCTTGATTGACACTGTAGTTTTGTTTCAGCTGTTACAGCGGGACAACGACTCATTCTTTATGATTAAAACAAACAAAAATCAGTTTGCTGACATCAATAAAATAGCTATGCCCATTAATCAGAGGTGTGTTCAGAATTGGCGAACATTGCAAACTTTTTCTGAACGTTTGCAAACATATTTAAACAGTTTTCTGTTTGCTTTGCGAACATTTGCGAACAAAAGCAAACGGTTTGAGGAGGTATTTCTCGGCTAACACACATTGAAGCTAGACGACGGGTGACAGTTTAAATCAAAATTTCTTTGGAATGTTTACACATTCATTCATCCATCCATCTTCATCCACTTATCCAGAGTCGGGTCGCGGGGGCAGCAGCTTCAGCAGGGGACCCCAAACCTCCC
>JAODUH010005248.1:0-10250 GCA_027564835.1 Typhlichthys subterraneus | reverse complement strand
GGTTACTTTGTTCAAGCAATTTTCCTAAATAAACTTAAAGTGATTTACTTTACATTATGAAATTAATTCTTCACTTAGTACAGAAGTAATTTAACCCTACCATTCAAAGCGGATAAATCAAATCAGTTACAATTCTAAAGACACAGATCAAGTATTAACTTATTTATTGGCCGTGTATCAAAATAAAGTGCATACAATGCTTGAATGTGCATACCATCAAGTACACCAAACTTAAAACAAAAACAGTTAATTAGCAGCATGTAATTAACTGCTCTACAGAGCAAGTCTCAAAAATGCCAAATTCCAAAATTATATTTTCAAGTAGACCACATCACCATCATATATTTAAAAAAACTCTAAAAACAAAAATATGCACACAAAGTGTTACTTTAAGGACCAATTAACCTGGGCCTCATAACATTTGAATAGCCTTGCAGGTTTCCTTTACTGTATAAAAAAATGCTGGGTGTCCAACAGACTTCTAAAATTAAGATAAAATCAAATGTGGTTGATGGCACAAATCGGACTGAATGATGGACTATATTTCCACTATATTTGCAGACCCTTGAGTCCATATCAGCAAACTAAAAAAAAACACGAAAAGGAAACATATAATTACTAATACAATGCAATTATAAAATGTATCCAATACTAAAGAACATACAGACATTTATTCCAGTGTTTCCAGAAGCAAAATAAATACCTTGTGTCACTCAGCGTAGGCTCAGCTAAAACCAGTATAATTTAATTTTTTGAATCAATCAGCCTACATATAAATTTATACATGATGTTCCTCAGAAGGGCATGAAAAGTGGAAACATTACTCGAAACAAACATAAAACTTGCACTTGTCCCTCTCTGTATCTTTAATAAGATTCGATATGCATCATTGTATGCTACCTGAAGCTTTTTCATAAATGTTCTTATCAAAACATTTCAACATACTTATAAAGTCAGAACTAGTACCACAACATCCGGTCTGGTACCAATTAACCTGGGTCTCATAACATTTGAATAGCCTTACAGGTTTCCTTTACTGTATAAAAAAATACTGGGTGTCTCCAAGGTGTACTTGATGTTTTGTGGGTACTTAAGGTTCAGTGAGTATATTAGTCCAAAGAGCAATGCACAGCCATATGCAACAGAGGACAGCTCATTGAGAACCTCCACACCATCTATAACAATCCCAATGTCCAATGGTGTGGAGACAGCATCACTTTCTTCTCTGAAGACAAAAATCACCATTGAGCTCTGTGCCAGCTAGCACTCTGCCTCATCCTTTTGGACAACCTGGGGGTGAATCGTAGAGAGCAGAGATGGGATAATGAAGCTTGCCATGCATAAGAGGCTGACTTAATGGAAACCATGGAAAGTAACTTAATTGTTTGCTTGAATTAGGATGTTACAGTTGCCCAGAGTTTAGTGGAATTTGTTCACATAACACAATGAAAGAATTCATGTAAATCATTAAATCTAGACCTCTTAATTGCAATTTTATGCATAATTAAATAAAATACATTAAATATTGAATCCAAATATCCCGGTTGTGCTAGGGTTTTAAACACACTGTGGTGTTATGCCAGCAGATGGCGCTACCTGATTGTGTTGTTCTCCTTAGTGTCAGTGCTGTGTGTATTTATTTATTTATTTATGTATTTATGTGTTTGTTATTTCGTGCCTTTTAAAACCTTGCTGTAGTCCTCAGGTTTCAACCGCACTACCTTGTTGTGCCAGCAGTTCACATCATATGTCTGTGTAAGCCATTGGTGCCTTCTGCTGGCAAGAGGTAGTGTGTTGGGGTCAGTTTGACCTGGAGGACAGCATGAGGGTTTAAACAAACCCACGCCCACACAATATCAGTTACAGGTCTACCCGCACATCACTACCGTTACTGTAGAACTGCACAAAAAGGTTTGCAAGAAAAAAATAAAATATGCAATTCGCGCAAATGATAAAAATATTGCCTTACAAAGAAAATATACAATAGAGCACAGTATGAGATAGTCATAATCTATTGTCACAATATATGTATAGACCGAATTCAAATCAAGTCCATCCATCCATCCATCCTCAACCGCTTATCCGGAGTCGGTCGCAGGGGCAGCTGCTCCAGCAGGGAACCCCAAACTTCCCTTTCCCGAGCCACATTAGAAAGCTCTGACTGGGGGATCCCGAGGCATTTCCAGGCCAGTGTGGAGATATAATCTCTCCACCTCGTCCTGGGTCTTCCTCCTCCCAGCTGGATGTGCCTTAACAAATGCCTGCAAACCTCAATGAACTGAAGCCACATTGTAAAGAAGAGGGGTCCAACATTTCTCCACAACGATGTGAGAGAATGAATCATAAGGTGTACTTCGTTTTTCACACATGGCTTCTTAATTTTGGCTTTATGTATGTTAAATATATCATGACACGGTGTAATATGTCATGTGGCGTTGTTCATCTGAATTTGTATTTACCAAATATTTAGATCGGCTAAAGAACAGATGATTGTTATTATGTAAAACCATAGAATACAAAGGGTGTACTTCCTTTTTCACATGACTGTATATACACACTACCGGTCAAATTTTTCCAGTTTATTATTGAAATTCAAGCAGTTCAAGTCCAATGAATAGCTTGAAATGGCATAAAGGTACAGTAAATGGTGAACAGCCAGAGGTTAAAAAAATTGTAAGGTTACCCAAAACAAAAAAATAATATACACTTCAGAATTATACAAAAATGCATTTTTCAGGGAATAAGAAATTTGTTAACAACTTAAAGCTATTCTGCAGCAAAATAAGTTGATCAAGCCTTGAACGTTGGTGCTACCAACTCCCACATGGTTCCCAACTTGCCTTGATTACTTATAACCCTGTCTGCATAAACGTAGTGTTGGAACATACTGTGGGGTACTATACCCGTGTGAGCAGTATTGTATTTTAGAAAGTAGTGTTGCTAGAAAAATGACAAGAAAAGGCAATTAAAAATGGAAGAGAGACAGACTATCATACCACATAAAAATGTAGGTCTTTCCTACAGAGAAATGGCCAAGAAAGCCAAGGTGTCAGTGAGTACTGTCTCCTTCACCATCAAAATGCAATCAGAAACTGGTGGAAACTGTGACAGGAAGTCACAACAGAATCAGAAGAAAAGTTAGTCAAGAAAAGAGAGTCAACAGCTTGAGCGATAGGCGGCTCACAGGACAACAGCTTCAAGCACAGCTTAATAGTTGTCCTAATAAGCATGGGCGAAGCCTTAAGGGAACCGCACAGAATGTGGAGACGGAAACACAGGCAGCGGACACACACTGGAGGCAGAGCTGAAACTGGAGGCGAAGACACTGAAGGCCACGACACTGAAGGCGGTGGTGGCCAAACCTCGAGTTGCGGCCAATCCTTGAGCGGCAGTCAGTCCACGGGCTCCGGGAGAAGTGGCCATTGCTCGGGCTCCGGGAACGGCTGCCTGATGGGGGGGTGGAGTCACATGGGGCAGAGTCACATGGGGCAGAGACTCAGGAGGCAAAGTCACATGGAACAGAGCTGACTGGACGGCAGGTGGGTCCAGAGGAGGCTGCTGCGGCAGATGAGGCCCATCAGCAAAGAAAGCCGGCTGAGACTGCTGTGGAGCAGTGGAGTGCAGTGCAGTGGAGGAAGCTGGCTGGGGCTGCTGCGGCGTCAGGAGCCCAGCAGTGGAGGGAACAGGAAGCGGCTGCGGCCCAGTGGCGGAGACAGGATGGAGTTGCTGCGGCTTCTGGAGCCCAGCATTGGAGGAAGCCGGATTGAGCTGCTGTGGCGTGGAAAGCCCAGCAGTGGAGGAGGAAAACCGCTTGGGCAGAGCAGCAGAGTCATATGCAACACCTTTATTACAGTCTACTTTAAAATGCATGCATCAACAGAATTTCATTCAGGGCGATGTACGTGAGAGGTTATTTTCCAATTTACTTTTCAAAATGTTATTAATTTCAAAACATCTCTTAAGTTTCTTCCTTCTGCCATTGGTGTTGCGGTTTCACACTTTATCCAATTTTGGTTTGTATGCATGGTTCAAAGTGTGCATGGAGGACCGCACATTCTTCCGTCAAGTTTTTTATAGATCACAACCTTTGCGTGCCAAGTGGTTACGCACGTTTCTAGCACCGTTTTGCGGGTTTGCAACGTTTTTAAATTAGATCCCAGCTCCACTGTCTATGTGATGGCCCTGCCTTGTTTTAACAGGCCTGTGATTGTTTTCACTCTATTGGCTGGATGAGAGGCCCTAATTAGTTAATTAATGGCACCTGGGCCTATTCCAGAGTAGCCTATATAGGAATGTTTGCAGCACAACTCTGTCTCTGACCCCCCCCATGCAATACGCACCACATATATATTCAGTACATGCACCTACAGACATTCACACTAGTGATGCGTTGAGCAAAACTTTGAAGCAATGACACAGATTATTATTGGTGTCATGAGCTGTTTGACACCTGCTTCTCTGGCTCCATCTCCTGAGAAATTGATATGCCTACACTTACAATAATTGAAACAATATTTGAAGAGTCAGAACATCTGGAGTAGCATTAGAAATTTTGACAATTGTTCTCAAATCTCTCTTCAACTAAGATGATTCAGAAATGTAGTTGTGTATAAAATATTGTGTCATTGATAATGACATGGTGATGATTGTCAAAATTTGTTGTGTGTCGTGTATGAGTACAATGTATTCACATTTTCTGTATTGTGGCACCTCGAGTCAGGGGAAAAGACAACTCGACACCAAACGGTACGTTTTACCCTTTATTATAAGTTGTCTGCTTTAGCTCTTGTTCCGTGGCAGCTCCAGGGGTTCGTTTTCTCCCTCCTGTTCACTGCAACACACACAGACAGGTGATCAGATCTTGTACTTCCCTATACGTTGCTGCCACCGGGAAGTAGTCAATACCAGTTTGTCATATAATACTTATGGGTAGAGAGTAGCCCACTTGCTCTCTCCTGATCATCTGGAGTCTGTGCTTCTTATACTGTTCGTCTGGGTTGGGTTGATTAGCAGATGAGCCACACCTGGTGCTCCTCCACTGAATATGCCAGCGGGCTGGTATGTAGCGTCCCTCCCATACAATTCCTCTCTGTAGCTGCGTCTCCATCTTCTGGGAGGCGTCCAGGACGCCACAGTATCTTCATTTACATAAGGAAATCTTTTTTTTTTTCCTAGGTAAAATCAACTGAAAAGGAAATAAACAATGATACACATTATTACACAATATATAGGGAATATTGTTTTTATTTGATATTTTTGTTCAAAATTAGAATTCTTCAGCTGTGCTAGGTTTCGATCTATTTCTTCTTTGGCTTATCACCTCACCAGCCTTTGGAAAAAAAAATTCCATAAGGCATTGATGTGGCTGGCAGGAATAAATATTAATTTGCCAGGCAAAACAAGTGTGGATACACGACTTGTGATCCTCCCAATAGACTAAAGGATCCCCAGTCCTCTGAGTGTATCCGTCACTGAGAAATCGCTTTACTTCCACTGTAGCTTCGGCTGTGGCACTCTCACCCTGATCCGATGATCCAGCAGGTCCCATCAGAATCACTGTTGGTGGAAGGCACTGTGGCAGCTGGACCTGCTGGGTTACATACAGATTATTGGCCAAAACAACAACCATTCAGTCATGAAGTACTCACTTACCTGGATCTTGTTGGGCAGAGTTGCAGATTAGGGAGGCACCAGTTAAAGTCTTTCTGCCTCCCCTTCTGTCTCGTCATTCCCAAACCCTATCATTTTAAATCTGGTGTCAAGCAATGTGGCCATAGCCAGCACTCTCATGGTTTCCATCCCACTGCATCTGGAAAACAGCTCTTGTTGTAGCCGTGTACTACCTAAGTATACAAAATATGGGAAAATTTGTCATTTTTAAATGTGTCAATTATTACTCTAGTCAGCTTATTCAATTATTTGGATGATTCCTGTGTCATTTGCTGGAGTTTGCCAGATAGATTGAGTTGAATCATCCGCACAATAGGGATCAGTTTTGAGGCTAAACTCTCTTTTCCTCAGACATCTCAGTCGTGGCTGATTTGAATGGTGCAAGAACCCTTTGCATGCAGCACGCACCACATATATTCAGTACATACACCTACAGACATTCACACCTGCATTGTATGTTATTCTGTTGGTGTATGTTACTTTAAAGATGTGTGTTATGTTTAGTTTACGTCCCTTGAGCCGGGTTGTAACATGGGGGCTCGTCCGGGATCTGAACCCAGACCTCTTGCACCCCAAGCGTGAGTCATACCCCTTAACATTGAGATGAAGTTAGTGGAACAAATGAATGAATATATAAATATATAAATAAAAACTCAGGAATAATACGCTCTGTCACTTAAATCTACTGTCCGTCTTCCTCGTCGACATCTCTATGGGTCTTGGATTATTGCCCTGGAGAAATCATAATAAAGCGGCGGTGTGTGTGCCAGGCATTTAAGGCCTCTGCCACAAGCCTCTTCCCCTGCTGCAGGGGTTATTTCTACACCTCTTAAAATTTCTTTATTAAATGCTCGTTCACTCTCCAACAAGTCATTTTTGCTCAATGACTTGTTACATGGCAACGGAATATGGAGTCTGTCACCTGATTGAGCTGTGCCCAGCGGATTGTGCGGATTGTATCAGCATGCCAAGACTTACAGGCCGTGGTGGTGGTCTTGCTGTGGCTTTTAAAACATGTTTGACCTGCCAGCCGATGAGCACTGAATCGTATCCTTCATTTGAACTTCAGATTACTAAAGTTGGTTGGCTAATTTCATTTTATTGTATTTTAGTTTAACGGCCTCTTTTCTTACAGATTTTACAGAATTCTTATCATCCATTATTAAACTGGACAAAGTCATTATAGTTGGAGATTTTAACATTCATATTGATGATGTTATAAGCAACAGTGTTGCTGCATTTACTAACATCACTTAATCGTTTAACTTCACGCAACACATCTCAGGCCCTACGCATAACAAGGGACACACACTTGATCTTGTTTTTTCTCATGGCCTAGACATTAGCAATATTTTCATTGAAGATGTATGTGTTAGTGATCATAATTGCATTCTATTTGATCTTGTTGTTGATGTGGATCCTGTGCCTTCTAAAAACGCATCTTGCAAACGCATTATATACCAGCTTGCAGTTGAAAACTTCTCAGCTGCGTTCGACTTCAGTTTGGCGCCTAGTATAAATGATGTTGATTTTGTGCAGTCCTTTAATGAGCATTGCACTGTGCTGTTTGATCAGGGGCTCCCTTCAAGACTAGACTAATCCCTGCTGTTAACAAATCTCTGTGGATGAGTGACGCCATCTGCAGTTTTAGACGTGGATGTCGGAAGACGGAGCGGTTATGGAAAATGACTTGGCTCCAAGTACATCGTCTTTATCTTAAGGAGCATTTAGAAACTCTTAACGAGATGATCAGCGATGCTAGAGCTTCTTATTTTTCTAATTTGATTTCTACATGTAAAGGAAACCCAAAAGCTCTATTTGAGACAATTAACAACATTATCTCTCCTGATGCATCTAAGTTGTCTGTTTTTTCAAATGATGATTGTAACAACTTCTGGTCGCTCTTTGTGGATAAGGTTAGTGCATATAAGGCATGTTTTGTACCATCTATAACCCCAAATAAAAAAAAATATACAAATTTTTATTTGCCATCAGAGACCACAAATTCTAGATTCCTTTTGCCCCATTACACTAAATAATCTCATTGAATTAGTAGACACCATGAAACCTTCGCAAAGCCCTGTGCATTTCTTGACTATGCCATTGCTTTTAAAAGCAATTAATTATATTGGCCCTTGTTTGGCCTCTATTGTACTGTAAACCTTTCCCTTAGTCTGGGTCGTGTCCCTAGTTATTTTAAGCATGCTGTTGTTCAGCCTATTAAAAAAATAATAATAATCTGGACACATCAGTGTTTAATAACTACAGGCCTATTTCAAAATTGCCTTTTGTTTCAAAAATCTTGGAGAAGGTTGTGTCAATGCAATTACATTATGTTTTGGAGGCTCAAAATATCTTTGATAAGTTCCAGTCTGGCTTCTGTAAAATGCATTCCACTGAAACTGCCCTTATTAGGGTTTCCGATGATAATTTAATGGCTGCTGATGCAAATAAACATTCCGTGCTTGTTTTACTGGATCTCAGTGCTGCCTTTGATACTGTTGACCATGGAATTCTGATTGACAGACTAAATACTTTTGTGGGCATTTCTGGATCTGCTCTGAATTGGCTTTCCTCTTACCTTTCTGATAGGAGTTTCTGTGTGTCAGTTGGAACATCAATGTCTGACACTGCCCCATTGTGCTGTGGTATGCCCCAAGGTTCTGTGTTGGGCCCCCTGTTATTCAGCTTGTATATGCTTCCTCTGGGCATGTTCATGGGTAGTTTTAAAGAAATTCACTGTTATGCCAATTACATTCAGTTATATATATCTTTTGACACTGACAAGCTTGACAAACTGTCAGTTCTGCAGAATTGTCTAGCCTCCATTAACAAATGGATGGGTGACAATTTTTTGCAATTGAACTCTGACAAATCTGAGTTAATGATCTTTGCCCCTGACGATATAACCCCAAAGATTAGACAAACTTTGGGATTTCTATCGGCCACTGTTTCAGGGAATTTAAGGAATTTGGGTGTTTTCGATAAAGCTATGTGTTTTTACAGTCATGTCAAATCTGTGGTTCGTTCCTGTTTCTTCCATCTCAGGAACATTGCCAAGATTAGATCAGTGGTCTCAAAAAAAAAATAATTGGAAATGATAGTCCATGCTTTTATTTCACGTCTCGATTACTGCAATGCACTGTACTCCTGTTTGAATAAATCGACCATGGACCGACTACAGGTTGTTAAAAATTCTGCTGCTAGGCTTTTAACTGTGACTAAACGTCGAGCGCACATTACTCCTGTGCTCGAGTCCCTTCATTGGCTTCCTATCAGTTTTAGAGTAAATTTTAAAATCTTGGTCATTACCTTCAAAGCCTTGCACGGTCAAGTGCCTATTTACATCTTGGATTTATTACATCCAAACACTTCTGGTCGGTCCCTGAGGTCCGCTTCCCAAAAGCTTTTAATGGTTCCAAGAACACATTTTAAGACTAGAGGTGATTGTGCATTTGGTGCGGTGGCACCAAGGCTATGGAACTCTCTCCCTTTAGACTTGAAAGCCTTAGATTCTGTGGCCGCTTTTAAGAAATAGCTCAAGACACATCTTTTTCGGCAAGCTTTTAATTACCAACATAGTTTTAGGTTTTTGTTTTATATTATAATGTACTTTTATCTTGTACGGTGTAAGATTTTATTTAATTTATTTGCATTGCTTTTACTGTACAGCACTTTGACCTTTGTCTGTGAAAGGTGCTCTATAAATAAACTTTACCTACTTACTTAAGTAATTTCTAAGTATCCACGATCATTCAGAGGCCATAATGGTATTTCTGCAGCAAAATGTTTTGAGCTGAATAGATTGCTTTTCATGACACGCTTGATTGTTTATTCGGTGTTCTGGGCACTGTTTACATCAACCTCAGCGAGTTTACCTCAGCGACTTCCACATAAAATATACACATTAACCTACTTTACAAATTCTAACATTAATGGGGACATTTTTTTTTTAAATTACAATATATATACGTTATACAATAGTGTTAGACTGTAAAATAAATATGAAACTAAATTGCCTCATTCTGTAATTATTATGCTCATTATATTTGAATTATATCGCACATTATTGAAAAATCTGTACATTTTAATTATTTGAAACCAATGTAAGAGCAACACTCGAACAGTAGATTGAGTCAGCAGACCGTGTAGAGAATATTTAGGGCCCGAGCACACACTGTGCGAGGACCCTATTGGATCCCTAGTGATTCTTCTTCTTCTTCTCCCACTTAAATTTTTATTAGGGGGCCTAGACATGCACGAAAACTCACGAAACTTTCAGCACACGTGTCTTCCTCAGGAAATCGTCGATTTTAGGTGTCTCGCGAATGGGTGTGGCAAAATGGCTCACTAGCGCCCCCTACAGATCAGCCCCCCCGAAAACTTTATCCTAGACGTACGAAATTTCTGTTGAACATGTAACATGACCAGGCGTACAAAAAAGGCTCTTGGAGCAATTCCCTACATCCAACAGGAAGTCGGACATTTTTAATTTAATGGTCATTTTTGGCGATTTGCACGCGTACTTTAACGAACTCCTCCTAGGGAATTAATGCGATCACCTCCAAATTTGCTCTGTG